>OZ005743.1:15709925-15868276 GCA_963930735.1 Dioctria linearis | reverse complement strand
ATGAATTTTTAGGATGCGCCTTAGACAGTTACTATAGCAGCACAGAGTTTTGTGTGTGTGTTTATATAATGTTGCTTGTTTGCCAGATAGTAGCGAGAATATGAAACCCTGCTCGAGCTTTTTTGATGCAAGCCTGTACATTATCTTCTGCTTCTTCATATCTGGTGAGTAATTAAGCTTCAGAAAATCAGAATTTATATACCTTCTCAACGTAATGATCTGCAAAAAAAAATCCATCGAATCCCACTGGATCAAAACCCATGTATTTTGTTTTGGGCAGCATTTCCTTCCAACTTTGATGTATAAGGCTTTCAGTTATCAGGATAAATAGTTCAATTTGTTGGAAATGAGACATACATCATTTACGTAACAAAATGAGAAAGTTGATCAAAGTGTTTCCATTTGACTCCTTGGTTTGGGTGGAGGGCACTAAGAAGCTCGTTGCCTTAGTATGTATTGAAGATAAGCAGGAAGAGTATTAGGAAGATAACAAAATTAGCCACTCCATTAAAAGAGTCCACTCAGTTTGGCGTTATGAAACACGGAACAGTTGTCTTCATGTTGGGATTTCTCAATAATAATAATGCATAGACTTGTGTTTTAATAAAATTTTTGATAATATGCAGCAATCAGTTGAGTAGGATATACTAAAATGTATGCTGCATTTTTATACGAGTTCAATTGATATGAATATATTTAGCTCGATATTTCGCTGGTATATTGTCCACTTTTAATTCTCTTGGACTTTATAGAATTTTCTCAAATTTTCTAAATACGCTTTTTCCTAATATTTATATGTTTTTTTCCTTTTGGGCAAAATTTTTAATGAAAGTACAAAAGGCGTTTTGTATCAGCAAGAGCTTAATACTCTTCAGTACGGCTGGTTCTTACTTCCGTATATCTACGCCTGGAAAAAAGCTAATTGACCTCATATATATGGCAGTCAGTTAAAATTTCGAGTGTGAGTTTAAATGAGTCGAAATACTTAAGTATTTACTTTGTACTCAGCACTTTAGTCCTAAGCGGGACTAGATAAATTCATTCAAAAAAAATTAAGAAGATTTTTCGTAGAAAAATTTTGATCAATTTAGACATTGATGACAAAAAACTGATAAAAGTACAAAAGGCGTTTCGTATCAGCAAAAACTTGTCACTCTTCAGTACGGCTGATTCTTGCTTGCGGTATATGACTTCAAATTTGCCAAAATTTGATTCCATTATCTAGGATTTTGCAATACTGTATTCTCTAAAGCTCGCGGGCAAATTATATTGCTACGAATCTATAATTTATTTATGAATTAATAGCTTTTGTCATTACACCGACCTAGCGTTTAGGATAGGTCTCATTCGAATGGGCTATCTCTGATCGCATACCACAGAAGTTCGATGATAGAAGTCACCCAATGTGGTAGGCGATCAGAAATAACCATACTGATTGAGAGCTATCTAAACGTGCTGCGTCGAAAAGTTTGATATTTTTCTGGAACTTAATGCAGGTTTGTAAAACTATTGAAATTATCTTCACTGAATTTCAGTCTACTTTAGACGAAAAATTGTCACATACAGATCCTACGGCACTTGTAAAAGTTGTGGACGATAGTCTATTCAAAGTCGTTCGATGCTGTTAATTATAGTCTTCTTTATGGCAACAAGTTATATCCCCACCTCCTTAAAAAAATAGGCTAAATTTATAGTTATCCAGACGGACTGTCTTCTTACCTGCAGATCTCTATTCTTGGACCACTACTTTTTCCCCATGCCTTAGAAGTTAATTGTATTGATAATTTATTAGCATTCACAGCTGGGAAGTTGATAATGTGCTTACCCTATTTCCATGTACCTACATAATATCTATTACAAAGGTAGGTATATCTTAATTACATAATCGACTATCTATTCTGTTAAGCTGTCCTATACATAAGTATACCTGTATTATTAATATTTCAGAGAAGTTATCCTGTATACACTTTTATTGACCAAGTTAAAAATAATTGACTAAAACAGTAGAGAAAGATTTTTTTTTTTTTAAATAACTGCACAAGCTATAAATACTTCTTAAATTTCTGCAGTGCTTGTCATAATGACATTTTTCACCCACAATTCTAGCTGGGAAGTGGCCAGCCACACTAATTCAATATAATGTTTACGTGACTGAAATAATTGTTCTATAGGTATCCCCATCCGAAAAGATGGAGTTAAACCCTTTTTTTTTTATTTTATTTTCAAAACTATGTCCGAAGAATTTTTCTGCCATTTTGTCCCATATATATAGAACGTGACCAGAAATTGGATGGATTTTCATTGCCGTAAATATTTGTCAAATATGATTGCCATCAAGAGTGAATTACTATCTCCTGTAAAAAAGCGACAGGTTGTGTATAGGTAAGGAGCATGAGGATCCTGACTTTGTCGTTGGTCGTCCTTTTTCCATGTTCTATTTAAGCACATTTTCTACATTCTTTTTCTATATCCATTTTAATGGGTCATTGGGATTGGAATGAAATATGGTTAAAAAGTTCTCTGAATTTTTTTCTATTGTCTTAAAGTCAAAAGGTTCAAATGCCTTTGAATCTTTTTGGTGTTTTTTTTTTTTTTTAAATATTACAATTAGTTCAATTTAATTTATTTTTACTAATTACAAACTGAAAAGACCTAATATAATAGATACAAACTATTTGTGTTATATAGACATGTTTCCATCCTAAAATGCTTTTTATGTAGTTACTCTATGTTACTCGTACTTAGGTCAATAGATTTTTAGATAAGAAATGAGAAAAACCTTAAGCAAACAGTTAAGGGAATACATCAATGCTATACGGGAAACGTCTTATACGGTAGAGATTGTTCAACAAGCCAACACTCAGGAACAGAATGAAAAGGAATTCATTAAGGGCAATACATGACTACCTACGTACCTTAGTATAGTTGTGCAAAATCTGAACAGAACCCCTGGGGCTTCAATAACACAGCTAGATATACGTACTAGATGAAAGTCAATTTAATAAAAGGCCCTTGGATCAATATTCTTTTATGTTCCTTAGAAAACAAAGCATCAATCTAACCCAGGCTCTCCAACACCAATGGAAAAGGTGATGCTAAAGCATTTGGAATTTGTTCTCTATATGCTGGGCATAATGAATGGTTTTCTTCTGTTAGGCTTATAAATTGATTCAACTTGCCGTCATTGAATGTCATATATGTATGCATGGATGTATGTATGTTATGCAGAGAAAATTACAAAGGAATATTGAGTTTGTGATTAATTTTAACATTTAAAGAGATTTTGTTTTTGGGTTAACTATTTTTTAGATTTGTGGAATTTCATTTGATTTTAAACCGACCACTTATTGAAATTTAGGTCAACCTAATTCAATAGTAGTGTATCAAGAACAAATAATAATTTTCGAGTATACAATTCACGTTCAAAAAAATTCTGGGGCATAACTAGGAGAGTCAACTACTACCTACACAACTGAAAATCTTGGAGTAAATTCTAATAGTATCTATAAATCCATTCAAAATACGGCATCGAATGCATATTTTCACAAAGAATAAAATTTGTGTATTTCCAGTATATGTATGGATTTCATTCTCTCCAGAGTATTTATTAAAACAACCTTATTCGATATACATCTTAAATCTAAATGTTTTGAACTGTACAGAAAATGCGCTAATTTCAAATGCGATTCAGCATTTCACAAATAACAGTAATATTTCACTGTTTATTTCTCTTGGAATTTTCTTTTTCCTTAATTTTTAGTGTGAATCCTTTAATTTCTAATGGACAACTTTTACAGTGTGTGTTAAGGGACCACTTTCTATATTGTAAATAAAATTTTGAATATATGCCCAAACTAACCGAAGTTTTATATCATATTGATATTAAATATACTTAAATACTAACTAAAAACTAAATCTGTAGCAAAGAGTACAGTTGCTGCATTATTAATAATTTTTTTTTTATGTATATAATGACCCTTTTATTGTTGGCTCTTTGGCTGTTGTAAACATTCCTTAAAATAAGTGGCAAAAAGCCTCTACAGAGTGTAATTAAAAAAAGACGCTAGCTAAACTAAATGGTATAAAATGTCAATAGGGACAAATAAGAAGATTTAAAACAATTAGAACAACTAATAAGTAACAAAAAATGATACAAAAATGAAAACAAATGACACAAAATTCTCAAAACAGCTAAGTTTATCTTTCGGTGTGTAAATTTGAAATTGGGTGTCCCGTATATGCTCCGGCACCCGAAGGATACGGATAGGCCATGTTTAGATGAGCAAAAAATTGTAATGGGTGAGAGAAGGGAATCGTTAACTCGAAAAAGATAACGCGACTTTAAGATATTTCGGTATGTTTTTATGGATCATTCTGTAACTTCTGAAGGTTACATCCTATGTTGATCATTTAAACACTTTAGATAGATAGATAATCGTTGGACTTTTCCAGTGGTCTATAAATGTTTTCCCTTATCATTTCCGTTTTGAATTTATGGCTAAACAAAGTTAAAATTTCGGAATTTTTATTCGTTATTTTTTATTTAATTACTATTTTTATCAAAAAATACGTCATCAATATTAATTTTGCATATTGGATTTAGAAAGCCCGAAATCTTTTCTTAAGCATATCCAGCGAAAATGGCTGAAGAAGAATGTCATTTCCAAAAGATAATTGCCTACTTTCTGGCCCTTTTGACTTTTTTTAGCCATTTTCGCGAAATATGCTCAAGAAAATGTTCAAAAAACTCAGAAAGGGTTTACATTTTGGATGCAAGTGTGATAGGTCATTTTAGAAACTGAGCGTCTTAAATCCAATATGAAAAAAGTAGTATTGATCGGTGTTTTTTGATAAGAATAGTAGTTAATAAAAAAAAACCGAAATTTCAACTTTGTTGAATGATTACTTCAAAACGGAGTGGGAAAAAATTTATAGACCATTAGAAAGGTTCAGATGTTTACAGAGCGATCTATAAAAACATACCCAAATATCTTAAAGTCCTGTTATCTCGGAAACCATTACGATGGTTTTAAACCAAACTTTTCTTCAACGTACACGTTTCTACCATTGATACAACTCTTCGTCTGGAAATATCACTTAATGAAATATTTGAACTTATTACATATCCTCCAGTTTTTGAAAACTCTAAATTCAGGCAAAACATTTAATTCAATGTATGTATTAATATTGACAAAAGTGAATGTACCTCTGGAGTAATTATCATCTATTCTTCAATAGAACAATTCATTCTTTTCAAAGTACCTATCTCTATCTGAGTTATAACTCTCTACACAGGAAGACTCTAAATTACTTACAAAAAAAAAACTAATATTTTTTTGTACTAAGCGAACGGATATTACCGCCTAGGTATGTTCAAAAATATGTTCATTTTATTTCTATTATTGTGTCGATAAGATTAGGGGAAAGCTCCACCTTGGAAAACTAAGATTTGGTTTTTATCCCTAAAATGTAGGTAGGTCATTCTCCTCAAATGTAGGGAACTTTTGCCCCCCCCTACCACCTAAAATTTAGGGAATATTCCTTAAATTGTTTTTTTGTCCCCCCCCCCCCCTCCTCTAAAATGTAGGGAATAGGTGATAGCACCGCACCACTCTCCACCATAGGTGAAGCTGATAGAAGACCACCTCCTTTAAAAAACATAAGAATGAGCTGCATTTCTTATGGCCGATACTACTATGTAGTACGGAAGTTATGTGAGTGCGCTGGGCACGCTCAAACAAAATATTTGTTCAGGTACACTAAAGAACAACATAAAAAAAAAAACAAATTAGCAAAATAACCAAAAATATATTCGCAAGAGCTGAGAATATACACTACAAAAATACTTGTCGTACAAATTTGCTACACCATTACAGTTGTCATCATCAGTCATGATGACGTGCCGCCGCTCTTTACATACAGAGCGCCAAGCAAAACCAGCACTGACACACGCAACCATGTTCAACTTTTTTCTAAAGCCCTATCTAACCTGTGCATTTCCACAGTATAAATAGAGCGCTAGAAATGGAAGAAAATAATTGCGTTCTGAGCATTCATTCGAGACAGATCGGCAGTTCTGAGGCCCACTGACGTCTTAAAAATACCAAATCTAGGAGAATTTTGAACCTAGTAAATTGTATTAAAAGCACTGATTTTAATACAGGAACCAAATACTAGAAGTATTGTGTCTAGTATTACTAGGGGCACTGCACCTCGTATATTGCCGAGCAGCTATACATCAACCTCGCTAGTACATAAGTACAGCATTTTTAACTCAGACAAATCATTGCATCCTGAGCTCTCAAACAAGACAGATCGACAGTCCTGAGGCCTAGTGAAGTCTTAAAGTCCCAAACCCACAAGCATTGAATCTGGTATATTTGACGCAACACGTCATCGACACAAATCTCTGGGATTACGGAGAATAAATTCGTATATTTCTCAGTAAATATACCATTGTGCCCGTCGCACATACCAATCTGCTCGAATCAATTCACTCTCGATGCACACGGTGCTGCCCAAGCTCACTAGTGGATGAACAAACTAAGCTGACACGTGTAAGCACCCTAATTTACAAGCGTAGTAGCGATTCATTGCCTCTTATCCAACAATTTTCAATTAAATTCTTCTTTTGAAGTAAATTGATGTTTCTGGCTATGAATTTAACATTATCTTTCGTCATTTCAGATTAAATAAACACCCACACCGCCACAGTCATCATCAAATTGGATTTGTTAGTGAATTATCGTTTCATTGGTTTCTTCTTAAATTTAATTGAATTTACTATTTTATAATTTGTACCTTTATTGTATTGAATTTCTTTTAGTAGTTTAAGGCGTAGTGAAATTTGTAGTGACTTAGCTTTTACAATAAAGAACATGTAGAAATTAGCATCCACAACATTCTACCAAAAACATATTTAAATATTCCGCCAAGTCACCACAATGAATTAAAAGCGCTAACGTGAAATATGCGGAGTAAATAAAAACTAAAAACGTATGTGTAGTAAAATGGTCGACCTTATGTCACTCTTGTGCAGGCCCGGTCAGCTATCATACGCACGTAATAAATAAGTTGTTAAATTAGAGATCCTGTGGGACTAAAATAATATTGAAGTTTAGAGTTAGAGTATATAGTAGATAATTTGTAAAAAAGAAACCATTGTGAATAAAGTTTTTTATCTTTGTAAAATAAAAACTTCGCGGTGTTTTTAGTTTTATCTACTGGATGCGCACATAACCTCTAACCACCACAAATTCTTTAGTGGTTTAAGGCTTAACAAGTAAGAGAATTTGTGCCGAGAGTGAATAAAAATAATTGAATTTTTTGACACCATCTTGTTATCATTTCTAACCCTTTCTGATCCGGTACATCATCATTTTTTTATTACTAGACCTGTCATAGGCCTAGACAATATTGAAAAACAATATATGACTTGTTTCAAAAACAATGCATGAATACATATATAAACGAAAATATGTTTCCACAAAAAATATAGCATGATACCTAATTTATTGAATGTTCTCTTCATTATATCCAAGAGAGCTTAAAATTCAGGAATTTTCGTACTTTATAAGTTTTCTGGTGCCAAATACCTAAATTCTTGAATGTTCCATTGGTTTGGGGAAATTAAACTGATTTTCCCTTTCTATCAGAGAAAATTACATTTATTTTTAGGGAAAAACGTCTCTTAAATTTAGGGAATAGTCCTAATATTTTTTACAGTGTATATCACCCCCAACGAATTATAAATTTTTCAATTCAATTGACATCCTGTAGTTATCATCACTGCCAAAACGACTGATTAAAATAAATGATATTTCAACAGAAAACAAGCAACGATTTTATTCAATTTAAGAGGAAATACAAAAAACAAGTGAAAGGGCCGCTTTCATAACTTCATAAATATTTTTAGTATTTTGTCGGCCTCCTCGACTTTTTGCTAATGCTAAAGTCGGTCTGGCACGAGTTTATTCAGCTTCAGCAGGTCGTTGACATATAATGATGGTGATATACAGCTTCATCCAGGCTCAATAGATGCAACTTGCCTATTATGTGATACGAAATTTTCGGAAGACTCTAGGGAGAATTTTGGACTCGAATATCTGCTATGTAAAATGTGGGCTTATGTTGATTATTCAGGCGCAGAAACGGGCACCATTAATACAGTGATACATTTGTAATATTAACTAGTAATCACTGATTCTGTACATTTTTTGCCACAATTTTTCGTTTGTTTTTAATGTTCAAATACTGTCTCATATTACTACCGTATTTTGGAAATTTCTGGTTTTGATATAATAAATAATTTTTTAACGTTATGTAGTCGAAATTATTTATATTAATATCACTGATAAGTAGACCAAATTCCCTATATATATACCATTTACTTTTTTGGATGTGTCTATTTTGGGGTCTGTTATCATTAAAGCTATAATAGGTATCCCCATATTTGTACCCTCTCCTTTAGTAAACTGGTTTCACATTGGAGTTAAAAGTTAGCAATGGGAATAGTCGAGACAAATTGCAGGCTCATAAAAGTGCTGCTCCAAGGATATTGTTAAAGGTAAAATACTAATTTATGTGATAATGATAACAAAAACAAATAATTTCCTCTTCCAAGGAATTAGCTCTTTGTTTTTAATAATCCGAATATTTCCATAAGAAGGATAAAACTAAAATTTAATATAACTGAAATTAGCTGCTAACTTTCATATCATTTCTTAATGCATATCCATAAATCGCATTAAGTAAATGTATAAAGTTAAAATAAAAAACCATTTAGATTTCCAGTTAAAGAAAATAAAATCGCATTATTTGCACCAGATGTGATTAGAATTTTTCTACGCGTATTTTTCCACCTACTTTAAACTTTTTTTTTATTGCGATGAAATTTTTCCCCATTTTGAGGTTAGAGTTAAAAACTTTTATAATTGGATTTCTTTGAATTATTTTACGTTCTCGTAAAAAAAAAAGGAAAAAATATCAAATGCAAGTTGTAGTAAAACATTGAAATAGATACGCAGAAAGAAAAAAAAGTAAAACTTCATGTGAGGGGGAATTATGAATTTCATTAAAAATGATGAAAATGATTATTTTCTCTGCACCTCCTGTTACCTTATACAAAATATGTTATCTCAATATTTTTTTTATTAAATGTCTAAAATCTATAGTTATTCGTATACAAAGGAAAAAAGGATATTAAAAATATTTCCATTTAGGCTAAATGCCAAATCGACCAAAACTTTTCCAATTGTTTATGGTACAACAACCGATTATAAACTCTTCAAAGAACAAACAAAAACTCCACTTTCCCGTTTATGGCTTTAAATTAAATGAGGAAAAATTTCATGACACTTGAACAAATGGATTCGCATGGAAATGAAATAATAAGAAAGCCAGAGTCACATCTGCCAATGTAAAAATTTCTGGAAGATCTCCAAGATAAACGCTCAATTTGGTTAGTTTACGAAGTGAAATGCAATAATTTTCCTATCTTAAATTGTGCAGTTGTAAAAATTAAATTTACTGCGATTATTTTGTGTTATTAAGAAATTATATGTAATCGAATAGTAATTGGAAATTATATAATTCTGGTTTGGACAATTTAATTTTTTTTAGATATCCGTTTTCAAAATTTAATTTTTTTTAATGGGGATTCTCTTTGGCAGTAAAAGAAGAAGTGGTTTAGAAAATTATAAATTGGATTGAATAAAGGTCGGCGGCGATTCTTTTCCGCTTGAATGGTAGCGGATTCTGATAACTGGTGGAGAAAATAGAAAATGGTAAACCGTTAAGGCCTGGCATGAATTTCACATGATGTAAGGTAAGATAAATTAAAAAAAAAAAATTCTGGCAATTTAAGTTATATTCTGTCATTTTTTTATATCAAAATAAAAGCTGACGCATTCCCTTTGATTGAAAAAAGTGTTACCGTGGAATGGACAACTTGTAAGCGTAGGACTGGAAAATGTACCACTAAATCTTGTAGAACTATGTGGCCATTTCATTGTACAAATATTTATTAAGCTGCATACAAAAAATCAGCTGGTTATTAATAATTTTTATGACGTCGTTATTTGTACATATTCGGAGTGGAGCATGCGCCAGTCGAACCATCCATTTTGTAGGACAAATGTTTTTCCGAGTTTATTATCCAATTATCTCAATATTCAAATAAAAAACTTACTGTTATTCAGACAATTTCAACACCCACCGAATCGACATGTTTTATACCTGCGCACTACAGTAGCTACCTCTATCGAGAATTTTCACAGAGGAAAAACTTGGCGTCTCGTCGAATCGAACCTACTCACGAAAATTCAGCCTGTTATTACTCACTAAAAAAACAGCCGGTGGCTGCTGGACTATTAACTATAACAGGATCTAGTAGAGGATTTAACTAGAAAAATATCATTCTTCTGTTGCTTTCTGATTGCATAGATCTCATACTTATCTAATATTTAGTCACCTTTTAAGCAATGCACCAGATTCCATGTCGTTTAAATTAGCTGAATGTTTATTATCGCGTAAATGGTTTACAAAGCCTGAGTTCAGTTTATTGGGTTTAGTAGAACATACGAGGAGTGGATCAATAAGAATACCCGTGTTTAAAGGTAGATGACGTTGCTGGGGAATGTTACAGTTTCCATTGTATTATATACTGTCAACTGTCAAAATGACAGTATACAAGAGTTTTGAATGAGTTCATAGTTCATAGTTTAGTTTTGAATTGATAGCCCATTTTTATTGAATGTGTTTGGTATTTTACGCTACAATGGAAAAAGAGAACAGTGTCGATCAGTGATTCGATTCTTATTGTTGGACGGGAATAGTTGCGAAATAATAAAATCGAAGTTAGTTGCAGTTGATGGGAACCTTTCGCCAGCTATGAGCGAGTTTATTAAATACTTGTAACGTCGGGTCGAGTATTGCTACGAGTAGTCAGGAGGATGCCCAGGGTCAAATCAAAATCCCACGACGTTGGTAGAATTGAAATGAGAACACTGTATGTTTCACTCGAATTCAAATGCTTTTATTGTCTTTATCCTAAGCTTATAACACTAATATTTCCCTACTCTAATTTCATAACTTATTCACTACATCACTTAATTATTACACACTAATTTGTAAGTCTGTGGGAAATGTGCTTGTATACCTTTATGCGGAGGGGACGGGGAGGTTGTAACACACATTGCTCTTACATGGAGTCTAATAGACTATAAGTCCATAAAGCCTTGTAGAAATCCTTAGTTCCGTGAGTTGTTTGTCAATAATAGCTCAACGTAGATGTTTCAGCCGAAGCTCTCTTCGTATTCCTAACAGAGAGACTTATGAAGCCGAATATTTAAACGCTTCGAAAATCCCCATATCCACATTGACCCAAGTGATGTGAGCAATTAAATAGACATTACAGCTTGAATAGAATGAAAGATTTGTCAAGAAGTAAATTGGTGTTACGAAATTCTTCCTAGCGGCGAGATGATCTATACATTAAAATGCAATCTAGTTAGATAGTCACACACATTATATATTATTCACTACAATTATGCGTAGAAATCCGTCCCACGGCTTGCTGTCTCTCGTCGTATTGATGATACATACACGCGTAGTGACTTTAAGATAGCGATAAATTTGTAAATATAATCAAAGTTCCGAGGCTTAGAATATAGAGAGTACAGGAAGTGTGATAAGCCAAATTTGGTGTAGTCAAATTCTGGTTGTGTTAGTATCTGTTGCCCCTGTAGTGAACGCTCAGTACAGCCGTGTAGTAGAATTAATATAGAGAGCGGGGCACCAAGATATATGGTTGAAAATATTACGTTTGCATCCCATCGAAAGTATTCTTATTCACCGTCACTACGCCATCATACTCAGGGAATTTCGCAGCTGTCACAAACGTAAACAATCTCGGTGGAGGAAGGATTTTTTTCGATATTTCGACAGCTAAACATAGAGTTGTCTCTTTCTTGCAATATAATGCTGAGCTACTTCAAAATACTCTGAAAAATCCACGCTCATGCACACGAATTTTACAGGTATCAACACTTCCTGTTGTCTCCTATATTCTAAGTTCCGAGGTAAGGCAATTAATTAAGAACTGTCACAATAAATGAGATTGTCAAACGAAATGTCATCAAATCTGGTATGGCAGTAAGGTTGCAGCATAGATTTAAGATCCATTAGAGTACTAGATTTTCGAATGAGAGCGAACTAGTCACAGTTAATTAAATAGTTATGCTAACCACTAATAGTATGAATTCGTTTATAAAAAAAAGGAGAAAAGGAGATAAAGTAAAGCTAAATATCACATTGTATAATTGGAAATTTACGTGGTAATAGATTTGATTGTTATATTGGATTTTGTACTCAATAATGGTCTGATGCAATGTGTAAGTGCTAGAGCACATAGGGTAAGCAGTTGAGGTTGGCGTGAAGTGCTAAAGGGTAAAAGGCTTTAAACAGAGCTGCCTTACCATTTCGTAGGCAAAAGAGGAGTTCAAGTTCGGAAGGTGATGGAGATAGTAGTGCGAGATCCGGAAGACATTTTTATTCTGAAAGAAAAGGCGCGAGTATCACGAGCTCTCGGCAAAATCGAGAAAGGCAAACAAGGCAGGACATTACAAGTCGTGATATATAAAAGTGCGCAAAAGTTTTTGTTAATTAGCGGAAGTGAAGAAAGATAGGAAAAATTTAGTTAAAGTTGACGGGAAGAGTAATTAGGAAACTGAGAGGCTAAGAGCCGCAGATTCGTGGAACGTAAAAATTGTAGAGGCTTACTAAATATCCGCAATAAATTCTATCTTTTCGAATTAAAGGTGTTCTTGATTGATGGCGGCGATAGGAAATTAAGTAAAGCTGTGAGTAAACCGCTAGTTACGTAGTGGAACCCAGGAGAAGGCGTGGAAATAGGACCGCGAGATCCCGCAACACGTGCAGCGCTAAAAATATCAATTTTCAACACTAATAAGAAATAAGCTGATAGTGTTCCTCAGAATAAGAGGATTTCTGGATACGGGTCGACCCGCAAACGTCGTGTGGATTTCGGGAAGTCTTCATACCTATTAGCACAAGTCGTGGTATGCTAGAAATCTGGAGAGTATTAAGCTTAGGTTAAGGTTACAGGTTAGTTGCTCAAGTAGAATAGCTAAGAATAATTATATATTTATTAAAAAAAAATTTCATGAACTCGACTCAATTCGAATTTTAATTCAACCCCTGTTCCTCAGAGAGGCTAGTTTGAACTTTAGTGTGCTATAAGGTGTTCGTCGGACCACGCACGAAGCGAGAATACGTCGTAGCGTAACACTAGAGGAGATTGTGCAACGTAGGACAACGCACAAAGCGAGTATACGTCGTAGCGTTAGCACGAGGGAAAGTAGTGTAGCGTCGGACCGGGCACGAAGCGAGAATACGTCGTAGCGCTAACACTAGAGAGATTTGTGTAACGTCGGACCACGCACGAAGCGAGAATACGTCGTAGCGTTAACACGGGAGGAAGTTTTGCAGCGTCAGACCACGCAAGAAGCCAGAATACGTTGTAGCGTTAACACTAGGATAAGGACAGGAAGAAATGTACAGCGTCAGACCACGCACGAAGCGAGAATACATCTTTGCGCTAGCACACGGACGATGTGTCTTGTCGAGCTCCTGGGAGGCAACTGACAAATTTCCAACTGGCAGCTGCTTATTTATAAGCCAGCGGCGGTAGCTCCCTCAACGGTGGTACTGGAGATCGGACTTGCTTGAAACTGCGGTACTGCTACTTGCTTCGGATTTCTGGTACTAGTCTGGATTTCTGGTACTAGCTCGGTACTGGTAAGTGCTCGGTACTGCGATTGAACCATGACTGATTTCTCTGCTCTGATGACCTCCTATTTATATGGTCCCGGACACTGTAATCGTTGTCTACTGGTCTGCCCCTCCATTTGTTATTTCGTCATTCCACTATGAGTGATCACGCATCACTTGGATGATTTATTCTGTGAGGAGAAATCATTTGAATGACTGTGGTTATGCAATATGTATGGCTGAAGAGCGGTCTGTATACGAGACTGCATACTTTGCTCTTAATAAATATAGACACTTATGAGTGTGAATACTGTGGAGCTTACTCTGTGTATGCTATGCATGTAACTTCGTTACATACTTATTCGATCGTCATGTGCCCATTGTAAATAGGAGAATAAAACTGTCCGGTTCTCCTTGGTTTACCCATAATATATCTTCTTTAATTTCAGAAAGGGAATATTATTATCAACTTCACCGGCGTATTAAATCTCAGTATACAAAGCAATTGTTTAAGATAGCACGCAACCGAGTTACTCTAGCAGTAAGGAAAGTTAAGGAAAAATACTTCTCGAACAGATTAGATTCAAATCTTCCATCGAAGAAACTCTGGTGTAATCTCAGGATTGCTGGTTGTTATGGTAAATTAACGAAATGGAATTCCGATTTTGATCCTAACAAACTGAATGCTTTTTTCTCTCACTCACCAAAGTGAGATTACTATTCCCGTAAATGTTCTCCCTATTCCTAATACGTCTAATTACTCCGCGTCAACTCTATTTTCTTTCAAGACAGTAAATTCGTGTAATGCTATTCGATTGATTCATTCCGAATCAACTGGATCCGAAGAAATTTCTACCCGCTTTCTTAAAATCTTATTACCCGTAATTATTAACCATTTAACTTATGTCCTAAATTCGTGTTTAACTCGCTCTGTTTTCCCCTGCACTTGAACAGTGGCTACAGTATTTGCCTTACCTAAAAAATCATCACCTCTTCATATTAATGATCTTCGGCCAATAAGCATTCTGCCTTTCCTTTCAAAAGTATTGGCAAGACTAATGTATTCCCAGGTGCTAACATTTTTAGAGGACAATCGCTTTATAACCAGATGACAATCGGGATTTCGTCCTATGAACAGCTATGCTACAGCTCTATTGAAGGTGACAGATGACTTGTGGACAGCACTCGACAGGAGATTTATTAGTGTATGGGCTCTGCTGGATTTTTCCAAAGCTTTTGATAAAGTCAGTCATAATATTCTTCTGCAGAAACTACTAACCTCCTTTGCGTTCTCCTCTTCCGCTGCTCGACTCATTCGTAGCTTCTTGTTAGGCAGATATCAACAAGTTAAGATTGGCGAATCGCTGTCAGGTTTCTTGCCAGTAGCTTGCGGTGTTCCTCAGGGATCAATACTTGGCTCACTACTTTTCAGAATCTTTTAAATAATCTTCCTGATGTGGTTCATGCTGTTGATATTCACATGTACGTGAATGATGTCCAGGTTTACCTCAGTAGACCGATCGGACTAGTAGAGGACTGCTTCTCACGTTTCAACAGTGACCTCATCGAAATAAGCAAATGGGTGTCATTGAACCAACTAAGTCTGAATCCGATTAAATCACATTACATGATTATATATAACAGCAAGCTATGCGCAAATGACTTTCCCAGTTTTCTGCTTGACAATTTTCCTTTGACCTTAGTCAACTCTGCAATAAGTCAAGGAATAGCCATCAACTCTAATTTAAAATGCTGTGACCACATCAAATTTACTCTTCGTAAGATCTATGGCGGACTTAGACAACTGTGGCTTACTGCTGATATTTTGTCTTTGTCGAGGGATATGCGCTCGCGATTGGTAAAGAGTCTATTACTACCTTACTTCAAATCTGGATGGGGGGGGGGGGGGGGGGGGGGGAAGTAATCTGTGAAGCGCAATGCTGAACAAGGTGAAAGCTGTATAAGAGGAAAGCATGCATACTTGATAGATAGAATTTGTTGGTTTGTTTATTTGGTGTATATGGTGGTATAAGCGTTTTGATGTTTTTGTAGATTGCTTTGGCATCTCCCAGGAGAGTACGTACAGTAGTGTGGTATAGTTAGCTGAGTTCTATGGGCACGAATTGGTACTTCTCACGGCGAGGTAACTTTACCTTAGTGAAATTGAAATTGAGATTTTTGGCTGTGTGGGTACTGTAGTAGATGCTAGGCAGATGGCCCACGATGCAATTGAAGTTATGTACTCATGTCAGTCAGAATAATAAAATCTCAGACATAGTGGTGCGAGGAGTTAGATGATGAATAAGTTGATGAATAACGGAAATCAGGTATGTATGTTAGTAGTGCTTATAGTATGCATGGTCAGCTATATGATCCAAATGATGAATCACGAAGTCTATTCAGACTGAATTGGGCACATCTTAATAATATCATTATAATGTATTACCTGTATAGTCCAAGTACGAGTCTTTTGACGCTGCTAATAAGATCTAGACCCGAACGGAGTTACCAGTACGGTTTAAAAAAGATATCTAGCATGAAAGATTGAAACTGGGAGTATTCATGGTCCGTTGATCATGCTTTACGAAAGCCATACCAAATGGGCGGCCCGACATTGGCTAACTTGGTACTACGGGGTTAGAGGAGCCCTGGATAACAAGGTTTTATCCACCTCAACTTGGGATGGCCCCTTTATGGGAGCATCGTAGTGGCTGTGGTCTAGGGTGCCGTGACCTGAGATCGGCAGAGATGGGATAGGTCTCGCTTCTACCAGTAAGTTGATGTCATGTCATGCAATCTTGGCATACTGGTACTCGTTGTTTCTACACGAGGAATTTGATTGATCTTTACAATCCGTGCATGAAGAATGCCGTAATATTAAGCCATTCGTGGCAGGTGCTCACGTTAAACCTCAAGGACTTTCTTACTTCACATCTGGCAACACAAGCTTAATATTGCATATAATGATTGTATTCGATTTATGTTTGGGCTTAGGAGATTTGACGACATCTCTCCCTACAGTTCCCAACTGTTGGGTTGCTCACTTAAAGTATACTTGGAAATGAATTTGTTGTCTTTTTATACAACCTGATCAAAACGAGAATTCCAAGCTATTTGATCGAATGCAATTTATAGAACTTACGTTCAACTAGAAATGTCAATCTCCTGCTTCCTCGTTTTCGTACAGTTGTATATGAAGGTTCTTACTTTGACAAGTTAATCCGTTTATGGAATAATTTACCAACTAACATACAAGGGGCTGGTTACTTAAGCTTACTTAAGGAGCATTTCTCGGTTTCACCTTCTTTAAAATGATGTATGTGTGTGTTTTCTCACGATGCAGTCAAAACAATGGACATTTCCAGGCGAATCGGCACCGAAGAAAGCAAAGATGATTCTATCGGCCGGGAGGGTTATGGCTACGATTTTGTAAGATTCCAAAAGAATCATCCCCCTCGACTTTCTGGAAAGAAACAAAACGATAACACGGGAGTACTACAGCCAGTAATTGGACCAATTCGAGCAAAAATTTAAAGAGACTAGTGTTGCTCCACCACGACAACGCTCCGGCTCACTCAGCCGGAATCGTTGCAGCCAAACTGCATAAACTACTGCGTGAACTACTGCGCATCCAACGAACTCATCAGATCTGTAGATAATTGTACTGTCTTTATATCCATTATTTAATGCTATTTTCAAAATGGTGGATAATTCCTTATTAAAATCAACTACATTAAGCGGAACTTTTAATAGTCTGTCAATCATGCAGTCTTCAGTGGCAAGAGTTACTTGGAATTATAAAGTGTCAGTAAATTTTTTCTAAAAATATTGTAACATAATTTATTATTGCCTATTTTAAGCGTAAAATCTAAGAAATTGACATCATGATTCCCTCCCTTGAATCCGCACCTGCTGTTCGGTGGACATCGCTGCCATTAGTCCTTGAAGAGACAGACGTTTGATAAGAGCATACGGTGTTACTAATGTACTTAATGACAGCTAGAAAGTTCCAAAGCTCTATTGAAAGCTCTACAGTTTTGTTGAAAGCTCTCAAATATTTCTTGGTATGTAGTGCCATTGATTTCTTGGAAGCTACAAAGCTTTCTTAAAACCTTCAAGGCGTTGTTGTAAGCTTCGGAGATTTCCGGTAAGAGCATTTCTATAGATAGGCATACGACTCGACCTATTAGTATTTAACATCAACCCATTTTCAACTAACCACTCAGATATACGATGCAAATCTTCATTTATACGAGCAGTGCAGTGCTCTTGTAACCCAATTGGTTTGCTGAGGTAAATCTGCCACATCATCAGCATAGAACTGAATAGATAATACCAGGACAATATTGGGAAGATTATTTAAAAATAAACTGAATAAGATAGGCCCAAGGATTGAGCCTTGGGGAAGACCACATTCAGTAGAGCGAAACTGCGATATTATGATACATACTCACCTTAACGGCTTGTGGTTAACGTCAGATGAAGAAAAATTAACATTGCTGGCTATTTTATAAAGAAGGCGAGTATGATCAATAGAGTCAAACGTGTTTACTAAAGTCGAGAAGAACAAGCATCAGGAAATCCTGCTCAAGGGCTTCTGTAATACCAGATGTCACTTTTATCAGAGCTGTTTCACAACTCTTGATTTTACGGAACTCAGATTTCCAAGGCAATAAGAACTTGTTCCGGTCAATAAACTTAACATCTTGGTTATATATTATTTATAGAACACTTTACTGAAATAGCAGAGTATGCTGATTGGTCGATAGTCTTTCTTAGAAGGGGGGAACGATTTTTCAGGGATGAGGATAATAAGAGCTCTTTTCCAAATAGTAGGGAATTCTGATGTGATAATTCAAACACTAAAGATGTTCTCCAATGTACTAACAATGAAGGGAGCAATTAAATTGATGAATTTAGGCGGAATTAAATCATAGCCAGTTGCAGTGGATTTCACTGGAATGCAAACCCTTCATAGTGACTTTTACCCAGTTCTTGATTTCGGCCCTGACCAACATATTGATTAATCGGAGACGAGGAGGTGAAATGTTCATTCAAGCAATCATCGTCCTTCGAGCATATATTATCATTCTTACCTGCCACCCCATAAAGCGTATATTTCGCCACAGGTTTTTTGGAGGTAGACTTGGGTTCAATTTGTACGCAAAATATGATTTTTTTAGATTGCCTGAGTTTTGGTGTGACAAGATTTCGGACACTTTTATATCGATAATGAGCTGCAGGGTTCCGTGAGACTTTATAGCGATGCAAGAGGAAATCTCTTTCAGTAAGAAGAGTGTGAATTTCTTGTGTTATCCATGGACAGCGTTGTGAAAAGATTTTCTTTTTAATCAGAGGAACATGTCGATAATAGAGTTGTAAAATTATATTGTTAAAAAAATCAATCTTTTCATCAACTGAATCAAGTAACATAATAAAATGAGTCAGCACATAAAGAAGGATCAAAAGTCAGCTGATGATAAATGTTAGAAATTGTGATCAAAGTTTCTCACTGGAGTCAACTGATTGTGGAACAACGACTTATCGCTATTAGTTAAAGAGAAATAATCCAATTGAGACGGATTGCTAGTATTGAAAAACGTTGGCATATGATTAACAATTGCTATGTCAAAAGTTTGCATGAGGTATAATAAGTCTCTAGACTTATTGTAATTTCTGAGGCCATCAACATTAAAGTCACTACCAACAATAATATTCGAGTAACTACAACGAAGGTGGGAAATAGTTCTTTGAAATTCCATGTATCCCCTTTGAAACCATTAGCGAGGCAATATACGACAATCAGAATACACCTATCAACTCCAGTATTAACTTCTACACATATAAATTCAAGTGTTGCACCTGGTGAGGAGCATGCTAAGACAGAAGTTTTGAGGAAGAATTGTATACATAAATGGCAACACCACCACCGATCCTATCCATCATTCCTATAGATTGACAAACCAGGAATAGATAGAGCATTTTGAGTATATGAGCCTTAAACCAAGTTTCACTAATCAGAAGCGCATGTATTTTTTATTAGTATCAAAATGTCATTAAGAGGATCAATTTTATTATTTAAACTGCGCGCATTAAATGCGCAAATTTTGAAACCCACTCATTGTTTGCAGAAGATATTCAGAACAGCGCTGAGTAACTCAGCAAAAATAAAAAACTAGTTAACACATCTCAATGATCAAATGATCAAAAATCCTATATAATTCGGAATAAATGGATTTTAATTCTGAGGGAAGTCTTGTTTTTATAAAATATTTATCGGCACCATATGGATGTAGAGTTCACCATCTTTATCAAATGATAGTAGTCTAGATGCTTAAAAAAATTATGGCTGGATAGAAGACCGGCTTAAGGTGTTGAACTGATAGACCAAATGACTGGAAGTCAGCTAAATGGAGGAAGATTAATTTCCAATGGGAGTCGTACTCCCTCCTAATAACCTTAACACGTTGACGTAAATGACGTCTATAGCCGTCCAACGCTAGTGCTTACAGATGAAAATGACTGCTATAGCCGTCCTATATTCTTAGCATTCTAAATAAGTGATTAAACTGTATATCAGTGTTAAATTCATTTGTTTCATATTACTTCAATCTTGTTCTAAGAATGAATCATGAAATATTTCTTAATAATTAATATAGTCGTCTTTTACAGTTATTCTCAGAATTAGAAAAAGATTGGGAAAAAGGTGCTCGTAGAATTTAACGACGTGCATAGCCGCAAACATTTCATACATTTTATCTCAGTCTCTTTTCAAGTGTGAAACTGAATTAACTAGAATAATTTAGTTGATAGTGTTGTCAACAGAAACAAAATGAATCACGAAATATTTCTTAATAATTAATATAGTCGTCTTTTTCAGTTATTCTTAGAATTCGATAGAGATTGCAAAAAGGGTTATAAGATAATCAAACAAACATTTGGCAGCAACTTACATGAATTTCGTTGATAAGGATCCCTCTCCGAGACGCCTCTGAGAGGTTCCACTGTGGCAGTGGATTCTAGCTAGCCAGTCTTAAAATATAGGCCTCATCGCTGCAGGCGCGCAATGTGTGACCCAAGACCCATGAAAGCATTTCCTATCAATAATGCCAAGCGAATGAGCAGGATTGTCCAGGCCGATTTGATCTACTTGAAGTCTGCCGAATCGGAGACACATCCCTGAAGTCCCATCAATATTTGATCAGACCTCGACATGATTTTCCGTGCCGGAAGTCAGAGGTGTACCGACAAGCTGGTAACCTAAAAAATATAGTCGGCCAGTACCCCTCTGCCTACTTTCACCTACTTTAGCCGAGGGAACCCCGCGGTCAGTAACCTAACCAACTGATCGCAAAGCTTTCCCAGCCCTAACACCTCACTCTGATCTCCGACCGACGCTTGCTCAAGGGTGTGTCTCTAAGGCGTCGTTGAGGTAGCGACGTGCCAGATTTTCTTCCTTAAATTTGCAAAGACTTTATGGAAGTGGAATTCCTACGACAACCTATCTGCCGTGGGGTACCATGTCGGAGGCGTTCTGGCGCACTGTCAGGCGAGGGATTGGAGTAAAACGTGTCTATTTTCCAAAAGGCATGCCGACCGCTAGGCTGGGAGGGTCCTAAGCGGCACATCGGCATCCTGTAGTTACCAGTTAAGCTGGCTGGATGCCTTATAAGGGCTACCAGGATTAAAATTTGCACTAGACCTACAACGTCCCAGAAATATGGATATCACGGCCTCATGTCCTTGGCGTGATAGGCTCCTAACGTTCTTCCCAGAAAATCTTCAAGCTCATATAAGGAGTTTCCTTTCTTTGACTTAGCCCGCCGCTTCACAAATTTACGTCCTAATTTAGCACTGGTCTGCTGCTGGAAATTGCTTCCGGCAAAACTCCGTTTGTACACTTCTTGACCCACTTTGAAACTAACAGGCTTCTCTCTAAGATTATTAGCTTTTGAACCCTGTTCAAACGCATAGTTCATATTTTCCTGCACTCTCGCACGGATTAATCTTAGTTTGTCTTCAGCATCTACTCTTAGAGGTTCATTAAGAGTTCCAAGGTTCCTAAGGATGTGATAGGAATGCGCATGATCGATCATCTGCTGACCGAAAAGAATCCGGTGGGGTGAGAAGCCGGTTGCTTGGTGGATTGAGCTCCTGAGGGAGCTGGCTATGTGGCTTAGCTTCTCATCCCACTTAGTGTGACCACTCTGGATGTATGCCCTAATCCCTGCCAATAGAGATCTGTTCACTCGCTCTGAGGCGTTTGCTTGCGGCGAGTAGACGGCCATTCGCAAGTATTTGACCCCATACCTATCCAGTAATTTGGCGAACTGAGCCGTGCAAAACTGGACTCCATTCTCAGAGACTATCGTCTCCGAAACTCCGAGTACAGGAAATATTTCTGTCTCGATGAATTGACATACATTAAGAATAGTTGCCTTTCTCATCGGTTTGAGAATCGGCAATTTAGAAAAGTGCCCAAGAATTAGTAGTATGCAGACATTTCCTTTCACTGACCTGGGATATGGGCTTAGAGAGTCGACGTACAGCTTTTGCCTTGGTCTTTCTGTCACAGACTGAACTCCCATAGGTGGTCTGAAAGTGATATTGGGGCCTTGGTTTCTTTACACACGTCACAGGAACCTACGTAGTTTCTGATATCAACTGTCATCCGTGGCCAGTATAAGTGTCTTCTTAATCGTTCCAGTCCGAATATAGACGAAGCCATCCCTGACACAGAAGTTGATTTAAGTTTCTGCCTCAACTCCTCGTATTCCATATAGGGAGCTAAGTTCCACTTCCGGACCAGGATCTTCAGATGGTGAGAAGCTGTCACAGTGGATTCCTGACAGAGCATCCGGGACGACGCTCAAGCTTCCTCTTCTGTGTTCGATTGTGAAGTCGAAACCTTGAAGCTTCAAACTCCACCGAACAAGTCTATCGCTGAGGTCCTTTTGAGATATCAGCCATTTCAAACTCGTATGATCAGTCACTATCTTAAACGGCATAAGTTCTATGAAGGGCCGAAACTTCTGTACACTTAGGATTGCTGCTAAGCATTCCTGCTCTGTGACGGTGTAATTTCGCTGTGCTGAATTCAACTTTTTGGAGACGTAGGCTATCGGCTTCTCGTGGTGGCCATCGTCATCTAGTTGTAACAGCACTCCATCAATACCTTGTTGGCTCGCATCACACTGGATAACGAACGGTTTGATGGAATCTGGGCTCACTAACAACGGAGCAGAGGTGATTTCCTGTTTTAACATTTCCAGAGACGTTTGGGCTTCAGGTGTCCATTGGAACTGACTGGGATTTTTCAGAGTGTCTGTAATGGAGGCAGTTAGATCAGTATAGTTCGGAATGAATCGTTGATACCATCCCGCCATACCTAGTAGGCGTCGGGCCAGCCCAACAGTTTTAGGTGCCGGATAGTTTTATGTTTATAAAAATATATTTATTTCATTTTTACTAAATTATTCTCAACAAATATCGTAATGGTCTTTACAGCTACCAAGACGTCTATAGACGTCTTTTGTGTATCAGTGAAATCGAAGCTATTAAAAACAAATGACGGCTATAGACCTCCAAAATTTTTTAGGAATATTTGGTGGAAAATATATAAATTTTATTCTGTAAGTATGATATCTTGATCGAACTCCCCAAGAACCAACTAATTAACAAAAAAAAAACAAAAAGTCGCTTTTGTCGTCCATCACCGATTTCAAAGTGAGCGTCAAAGAAAGTGAGAATAAACTCCATTTTCGAAATTCGCTCTATTTTTTATGGAAAAATAATGTTCTTAGATTTCAAAGAAGAAGTGAGTAAAGAACAAAACGTCAGATAAGAAATAACGCAAAATTTGAATCGCGTACACTTGTCAATTACATAAAATATCCCCTCCCGCACCTTATTCTCCACTACCTTTCTAAATATAGAGGGTGTTTCCGTCTAGGTAGTCAATAGAGCAGGAGGTGAAGTGAAATGACAAAAAAAAATTGTTTGTTAAGAAACTGTTTCAGAGTTATAGGGCGATTAAGAAAAAAAGCTAGTCACAAAACACCCTGTATCTTAAAAGGCTCCAGCCCCGCACCCGTCTCCCTTACGGAGTTATGGTTGTCTAAAATAAAAATTTCGGATTTTCTTACCTGTTTTTTTTTTGCCTGTATTTTTTGCAAAAAGGTCGTTAGAATAACTTTTTTTATAAAAACTGTAAACTGGGGACTCTCCTCTTGCAGCCGTTAAAGAGATATTAGCTCTTAACTTATTCTCAAAGCTATTAATAATTCTTTAACGGCTGCAGATATCACATAGGGTGTAATAGGTCAAATTAATGAGGATAGTCTACAGATTACACTTTTTATAAAAAAATAGAGGTCAAATTAAAAAAGAAAGGTAAAGTTTAGGCCAAAATACCTCCTACGCCCGGTACTTTTTAAGATACAAGGTATCTTGTGAAAAACTTGATTTTTTTTTTCTTAATCTCCCTGTAACTCCAAAACGGTTGATATGCCCCCCCCCCCTTCCTGACATACAATTCTTTGTTTGTTTAGGGCGTACTATCACCTTCTGATCTATTGAACACCTGGACGGAAACACCCTGTATAACTAAACTTCCATTATAAACTAAAAAAATAATTTTAAGTTTACACCGGCACATATATTTTCCAGTTTTAACTTTAAAAAGCATAAAATAAAGGTTATTTTCCCAAAAAAAAATTATTATTATTTTTTTTTTTTTGTACATATAAAATGAGAAATGGAACAAACATTCACACCTGCTGTATAAATTCACGTTTAATTTTCTCAAGTTTTTTAAACTACCTCTTCAACTTTCTAAGTGAATGGAGAAACTTTTTCAATAACGGAAATATATCATCCCGCCGCCGCCACCACTACGAGAGAAAAATATGAATTATTACATAGGATGAACTCCGAAAAAGTCTGGGCAACTTTTTGACATAGTGAAATGACAAAGTTAATAACAAAAAAAGAAGAAAAAAAACTTGATAAATAACTAGTGAGAGCAGGTAAGTAGTAGGTGGTGAAAAGCCGAAATTTTCTTTGTTTTTTTGCCAAAAAAAAAAAAAATCTTTGCAATCTATGTAGGTATGTATTTCTTTTCGTCTTCATAACTACCCTTAAACACTTTCGGGAAATTTGTCTTTATGACAGAGTTTCTGTTAGACATCAATTTGTTCCATAGAAGATAAAAAACGAAACTTTTTTCAGAGTCCTTTCGCTTAGTAAAAGACACAAAGTTCTTGCAAACTTCCTGCACATGCTATTCCATTCTAAGTTGGGTGATAAATTAGTAACTTTTTTTTTGCGTCTATTGCTTTTAAGGAGGACATTCAATGTACTTAATACCCGAGAATTTCTTAACTACAAGGCCAGTTATACATAAGTATATATGTGTGTGTTTAATCGATAATTTTTCATATCTGTCAGTGTGAATACTCTCCATCAAGTGGCAATGAATGTTAGGAATCGAAATTACAATAAGTGGAGTAGATTACAAGAGAATAAAAATGGAAGAATGAAAATGAAAAACATAATTTTGTACCTTCGTGGAAATGACAACAGGTGGCTCTGAATGTATTAGTTTATACTTTTGGTTTGGTTGTATTATCTCTTGCCGTAAATTAAAGAACAGAACTGCACTTATCTTTGTATACATGAGGCTATCATTGGGTTTCGCAGAGGCAATCAAAAACGTGCTTACTGAAGATTATCGAATTGTGGATCTCTGTCAGACGAATGCTCATCTCACGGTCAATTTCTGAGCTCTTACAACTGACAGTTTATTGATGAAATTGATTTTTTGGTTTTTGTTTTTAGAATTTTTAATTTCTGCGAGCATAAATTCTTCAGTGTTTTCAGGGAATATAAAGTAATAATAACCGATTCTAAGTCCCAAGTAGTTTTAATACAACATTTACAGCCAAAAATAACAATACCCTTAATAGCAGGATACTTCCTGTCTAAATCTAGGTACATAGATGGACATGAACTGTCAAATTTTATCAGTAAAACTACACTTTCGGTGTGATAACACTCCCACCTCCCACACCTCCATATCATCTCAAAAATGCAAAAGTCAAACAAAGTTAAACTTTGTGATATCAACTGTTAAATCTGAACCCCACATAAGTGAGATCAATGTAGAACTGTGGTGGGTATCATCACCAGCCGCAGCTGGCTTCACGCTAATCTAATATGGATGGGAGTTGTTGACAGTCCTGAGTGTCTGTCCTGCCTTGAAGGAGAGCCTGAGATAACCGAACACTTTTTGTGTGCTTGTCCGGCTTTTGCTCGGAGCAGGCTGGATACGCTTGGGTCTGCCCTCTTATCTGTGGATGAGCTAAAAAACTTACCTTACCAATACCTGAAGCGCTTCATTAAGACTACAGTTAGGTTTTAATAAAAAAGGGTCTCTAGTAGGTTAAAACACTGGGCCATCTTGGCCTCTGTGCTTGGGATCTCCCATACCCCACCTTTTGAAAAGAAAGCAAGGTCAAATAATTGCAAATTATGCCTACCATGATACCCCACATGACCTAGCCGACGCCATAACTAAAACCCCGGTCCACCCCTATCTTCTTCATATTGGCTGGACACCTAACAATAACCCCAACAAACTCAGCCTTCAGCCATACTTACCACTGTACCTACATAGGCATATCCGCCACCACCACTGACGTTATCACCCGGAGGCGCAAAGGGCAAGTGAAGCGCAGAACTGCCAGGGGGAATAACTGGATGTGAAAAGCCATATATGTGCACTGTGCTTCGTTGTGCTGAGGACATAGCTTTCTGATTTCTGATGATTGTGCGTGTACCTAGTTAAGCCTAGCGCGTATTTGACCTAGTATGCAGCTTGGTATTTGTACCTTGGTATGCTATAAGACTACTGGCGTTGTCTCAAGCCTCTCCTAGCCTAAAGGGCGGATCATAACCTTCTCGTGCTCCACTACTGTCACTTTTTAAGTGCTAATATGATTAAGCCCGAACGGAGGTACCAGTAACGTTTAAGAGTCTGCATGTAAGATCCACTGGGAGTACTCATAATCGTACGATTATGTTATACGAAGCCATACCATTTGGGTAGCCGACATTGCTAACTTTGTAATACGGGGTTGAGGAGCCCCGAATTGATCTACATAGTAGTGATATTCGCCTCAACATTGGGAAGGCCCCCTTGTGGGAGCATCATAGTGGTTGTGGTAGCCCATATGCGGGTAGAGTGAGATTTTCTGAGTCTGCATTACTTAGGCGAACATTCTTCTCTAAACAGAGTAGTTTGTTCTTTTTTATAATTGCATACTGCGTCCGTGAGTTTGAAGGATGGTCGCTTATTAATGAATGCTTAGAGGATTGGCTCTCGGCGTGGAGTTGCGCTAAATCAACCGGGTGCCATGAACCACAGATCGGAAGAGATTTTAGGTAGGTCGCGCTTCGACCAGTAAGTCCAAATAAAAATATGCACTGACATAAACTGGTACTTGCTGAGACAGAATATAAATTATACTCTGCCTCTCAAGGGCGCTGATTTTCGCTTGTCTTTAATCCGTGCATTAAGAGTGCCGTGAGATTAAACCATAATGGCAGGTGCTCACATAAAACCATGACAGCTTTCTGACGTTATCACCCATAACATCCAACCCAGCTACCGACTTTAAAGCCCCGAAGTCTAATTGTATCCTGAAGAACATTCTAGAAAAGTCTTCAAAGGTCAAGGAATGTCAAATTAAACACCTTAAACTTACAACTTCCTTTGTTTACATTTTGGACTTTAATTTTTCACTTTTTAACACAGAATCGACATAGCTTTATTAGCTACTGGAGACAAGCCTCGCTATCGACCTTACCCGTCTTCTTAAGATGATATCTGAGTAGACCAGTGCCCAGAATTCGGCCCGTAAGGAGCCTTAGCTTTCCCTGCTGAACGTGAGGGATATTTTTGTTCTCTATTTTCTCAGTTAGCCAATTTAATTCTATGCTCACAAAGCCTGACTTGTGCCGAAGAAAGGTGGCTCTTTGGGTGGCCGAATACAGGGCCAATGAACAAAGATATGACTCAGCCCTATGCAAGCCGGTCCGCTTAGATTCAAAAGTACACGAATTTAATGTTTTGAATGAAGTTCTATGGCGGTAATTTCTGCTTTGAAAATGATAGGTGAGGCCACCAACACTTTAGCGAGTCGGTAATTCGAACCATTTTGGATCCATCCTTGTACAATTTAACTGGTAGGTGGCCAGAATTCCACTTTTCACAGTCTCCTAAGTTCACCTTAAATGATGTTATACAGCGTTTTTATATAACGGCGCAGATGGGGTTTACCAATGGGTCCTCTATGCATTCTTCGAGGACTTTCCTTGAATGGATGGATTGAAAAGAGGTTGAGCCCCCGGCGGCCCTAGAATGCAGGCCACGGCAGGGCCTATTGTTCACCCTCCAGACCCATGAGCAATGCTCATAGGTTCCAACCAGGCACGCACTCTTATAAACCATAAAATTGGCTCCCAACCCTCCGATTATTGCCCGAGTGCTGGTAGACTTGAATGCGCCGCTTGCAATAAGTAGGCATAATGTTTGAATCTTTTCCAATATTTTACGATGATTGGCTTACTCCGTTGCTTTCCACCATACCACAGAGCCGTAGGCTAACATGGGTCGGATGATGCTGGTGTATATCCATATCCGCGGTCCCCACTTTTTTCCCAATAGTTTTGCGGCATATTGCGAATGCTCTAAGAGCTTTGTTCGCTCTGTCCGCTAGGTGTGGCTTTCAGCTCAATTTTTTGTCTAGTATAGTGCCTAGATATTTCACCCTGTTCTAAAGCTCTAACCGTGTAGAGCAGAACCGATGGGTGGCAGGTTCAATTTTTGGATGTTCCTTTTTTTTTTTTTTTTTTGGAAAGGCATAGATCGGTTTTAGATGGACTGCTGCACAGTCCGACCGATGCACAGTTCGTGGATTACTTAAAGTCGACCCCGTTTTCAATTCAGTGTATGACCACATGAAGGATCATCTCAACGGTTTAAGTTAGCGTGCTAATTTTGTGACAACCTGCTTTTGGGAATAAAACACTGCAGTTCCCAATCGCAAATGCGTTCTAATGCTTTTAGTACGAAAATATTGGTTTATATACCTTTACTGTTGAGTAATCTAACCGGAGATAAGCACAACACGGGCTTCTTGCCACAGCATCGATGAGTAGCCCAACTTGATGCATGCCCTGAAGGGGAGGGCCAGATTATACGTCAAAAGGTTTCCCAAGTTTTGGAGAAGGGCTGGAAAAATGCCGTCCTTGCCCGTGGAACTGAATGGTTTGAAGGAGTTCACCGCCCATACAATCATCTTATCCGTTATGAAGTTTAAGGACTTTCCTTAGACGCTATGCTTCCTTTATCATTACATTAGCAAATATGATTCTCACGATTTTTTTAAGTATATAACTGCTTCTGTTTTAATATCCGCTACACATTTTTCTGCAAGCTTTCCATTTTTTCCCTACTATACTAATTCTTCATAATTTAAATTTCATCTCTTAAATTTTTGTAAGTGTATATACAATTGTACATATGTACACATATTTCGTACCCTACCTTACTTATGTAAAATTATTTTCTCCGGTGATAAGTATATTTTGCCACAGGCTTCCTTCCATCTATCTTACTCAGTTCACCCCAAAAATATAAAAAATTGCACAATTCTTTGCGCATTTGATATCATTATGATTACATGATTATGACAAAGTATGTCGCGTTTGAAAGGTGTGTTTGTGTCTGTGTGTGTGTCTTCATTCCAAATATTCAAAACCAAAAAAATAATAAAAATCGTTGAAACGTTCCTCAGCGACATTCTAAAATGAAATTCTTAAAAAAAAAAATTTTTTTTCCCAAAAGTAGATGTAAGATAAGAGAGGAATACGTGAGACGAAAATAAGTTGAAATATTATTAACAAAAGGGTAGGTACGTACCTACTTGTGTTTGTACCTGCAACCCATTATATCTACTACCTTAGATATCATCGTTGTAAATAGTAACGATCATGTAGCATCCTTTTATATGGAATCCGCTATGTATAAGTAGTGAGGACCTTTTTACGCCAGCTTGTTTTTTTTTTTACTCAAACGATGAATTTCTCAAGGTAAAGTAGGCACTTTAAACTTCTTCTTAAGCGCAGCCTACCTTCTTCTAGAGGGGGTGTAAAAGAACGTTGAACGGCTTATATTTGCAACTTAAGTTCACGTACGCGTAATTGCAATTAAATTGCGCTTTAAAGTGTCTCGTAAATTACATTTAATCCCTCAAAAGCTCGAGAAGAAATTAAGCTTTGCCAGTGACAAAAATCTCCCTTCTGCAGTTTAGCTACTTGAGATGCTGCTCTCAAGTAGGTATACCGTAAAAGCTTAAGCATCGCACAGCTCCTTAGTAGATGTAAAGTAATGAAAGGAGTTTTATAAAAGTATGGATGGCTTAGGAAATGATTTATCACTTGTATGCATATGTGTTTGTGTGCGCCTATGCTCTTTCTTCTTTTGGGAAATTTGTTTGCTATCTGCTATCTTGAAATGCATCTGCATATGCAATTTTGGTGTAAGCTGTTTCTTTTTTTGGGAAGCTTGACCCAGTTTTCTATGTAATACACTCTGAGACCAATCTTGAATCATTTTGATTTGCTTGAACTATTTACTTTGCATGATAAATGTAAGTATACAAATTTTTTTTTTAATTTCTGCAAGACCAACTTTATTCTAGTTCAAAAGTGTGATCCGGGAAAATTTTTAGAAATAAGCGCACCCCTTTTTTTTATACATAGAGAAATCAATATTAGAGCATAATTTTCTTATAGTGAGTTCTTTTCTGCAACTTGGTGTAAACATTGCCACTGAATTTGACATCTTCCTGTTTTATCCCACCACACCTTTTCAAAAGGAAGAGCTTTTAAGCTTTCTTTACGAAAGCTTTTAAGATTTCTTCACGAAAGCGTTCAAGATTTTTAAGATCATCCAAATTTTATTGATGCACCAAGAAGTGAACAAACACTCAAGTCTACTGAAGATATCGCAGAGACAGCACAAGGGACCACTACCAGGAACCAGCAGAAGTATGAGCAAGCACGTCCGTCCGGAGTTGAATGTGTTGTCGAAGACGGCTCATTAAGTCCCCTTTTCAACTAAATTTAGGGGAAATTAAGACGGCCTAGGGCTACCCAGTACAAGTCAAAACCCTTGGACCAAGAAGGAAATCGAAGGCGGTTTAAATTATCCGCCTTTCAATCAACTAAACAGGCAGGAGCTTACAGCTTTTACACCAGAAAGGAATACGTCAGAAGATCATCCTGCCCAATCTCTGAAGAATTCTGAAAACCAGCATTAAGGACAAATTCTCCACCTTTAACCGACACGGGATCAGCCCCAGGTGTCAGCACAGAGCCCCTCCGTGAAAGTACATTATCTGCTCCAGAAAACCACATACTGATAATAAATGCAAAGTCGAACTGTACTGTCGGATCCAACTAGCCAAGTAAGCCTTAGTCCCCTGACACAGAATCAGACATACTCGAGACCAAAGATAACCTAATAATATTATTATTTATTAAATTATCTTTGCTAGAAACAAGACAAGGCGTAAAAACCTGTTTTTGTATCGACTGTGTCACAACCGATAGTAGATGTAGTTGATACATAGTTAATGCACGATTGAGACTACAATTTAATAAAATACTCGTGTATCATCCGAGTCTAACCTTCTGGTCTAAATTAAGCTATACACGAAAAAGTTTTAAAATAGTGCAAAAAAAAACAGTTTTTAGTACGGTGTAGCGAGTGTGTATCATCCTGTGTCACCGGACTTTTTGTACGAGAGAGCGCGGCAATCGGATAACCTAACGATTTCTAATTGTGTCATATTAGATCATAGACTTACACAAGAACGTGCGAGCAAACTTGGTCGACTACAAAAATTAAAAGAGAAACAGTTCGGTTCAGAAAAAATGCTAGTTAGAAAAGCTTTTCGAACACATGTGCGTGCTTGAGATTTATAATAATAAGAATAAGAAAGCTAGGATAAGCCAAAGTGATAGTGAAAGTGCCGCAACTGATCTGATCCCAGAAAACCTTTTAATCGATTGGCTGGAAGAGTCCTTAACGGAATGGTTCTGCTGCGCATAAGATACCTGTCACAAGAGTTCTGTTTTATTGTTTCTACATCAACATCCTTCCTTTCTTATCCCCCATGTCCTCCCAACTAGCTCAACACAAACTGAGTAAGTTCAAAAACTATGGCTGACGAAGTGCAACAGCCATACAATAGGTAACCGAACAACAAGTTGCCAAATCAACAAGACAATAATCATCGAAGGTGTAAATTACTGCAATATCGAGTTGAGGGCAAAAAAAAAGTCCCAAAGCCGCAGGTGACAGGGATATGAAGAATTTATTAATCGAGGGAGAAATGACATTCGGATTCAAAGGAAATCCACTAACACAACTTCAGTTTCAATTCTGTTGTAATGCCCTTGTCTGTATATCTGCCATAAGTTATTAGAAATAAATCATAAATCTTTCAACTCTACCTTTTTTTAAATAATTTTTATACACCCCTGACTAAATAACTTTGTCAGTAAGGGCGCCGTTCGTGACTTAAGTGATATTTTAAGAAGAGTTTTAAAGTAGTTTACTACCTTTAAACTCTTTATAAAATGACACGCGGTTTTTTACTTAGAATGAATGAATGGGAGCTTTCCGATGTTGTAAAGAAATTTATGTTTTTGGGGTTTCGGATGGAGGGTGGTTGTTACACCCTTGGGATTGTCCAATTTGGGTCGTGTGTGATATGAAATTACAGGTCTTGCTGAGTGTTATTGAATAGTAAAGTGCTTTTCTTCTGTACGAATTTTTATAACAGACTTTTCTTACCTGAATATCGTTAAAATGCGAGATTTTCGAATTTGTTGTATAGTACCTCCATCACTAAGTTGGTGCCGGAAAGCTAATTTTTCTTTTAAACGCTATGGCATAAGGTGTCACATTTTTCATGGGAACACTTCAATTTTATATGTTTAAGCGTTATATGGGTTTCGAAAAACTGTTCACAGAAGAGAAAAGAGAAAAGAAAATTACCCCATAACGTTCACAAGAGAACGTAGATGCGAGTTAAACTGCTTATGTCAGACAGATTATGTACCGTTATATGAGTGGGAAAACGTAATGACTAAAAAATAGAAAATTAAATATATTAAAAAATAAATGGCACTAAAAAGTAAAAGATAATTTTTTTTCCACAAGAAACGCTTCACTGCAAAATGCTAGAATTTAGATTGAATCTTAAAAGTTTGGACATGAGTTGCAGTTAGACAATTGTGATTATAGTTATGGATGCTCAAACCTTTAAGAGTTGTAGTATTTCTTATTTTGCAATGAAACCTTTCTTGTGTTCGAGTATATCACTGAGAAAGAAGAAATAATTTGTTTGTGTTTTAATGCAATTTATTTACGAAAGTTATTTATTTTAAAGTTTTTTAATATATTTTATTACTTACTTAAGGACTACTTTTAGAAAATCGTATTCGTACTTTTCTGAAATATTTTTTATTCTAATTGGATCTAGATTAATTCAAAGTAAATTTGTGGCGGTTTGGCAGTGCAATCAAGAATCAGGTTAACCCAAACGTCGGCTGGGCTAATCTCTGCTGGCCTATTAACAACACGTACCCGCATAATAACTCCTCATGATACGACCTGATGAATATCAGTAATACGGACTGCTTTACTTACTAATTCGAGTGGATACAATTGCTTGTGTAAAAAAAGGGACCTGACGTTGGGGCCAACGTTAAAAAAATATTGGCGGGAAATTGAAAAAGTTAGCCCGGAGTTCAAAAAAAGATTTTAATAAAACGCTTAGAATTTCTGTTGTGTAGATATCTAATGAATATATTGACACTGGTAAAACACTTTTTGTCGGTAATAACCCTAAACAATTAATTTAAAAAGCATTTATTTCGACGGACCCACTTATATATACTTGTTGTTTACAGTTCTCTCTCAGTTGGTATACTTGGGACTTAGACTGATAGATTCAGGAATATAGAAATGAGCTTACTTTCTGCAGTGAATTTCTATGAACGTTGCTAGTCCATATTTTACATGTCAGTAGGTAGAACCGATACCTATCTAAAATCTCTGCCGATCTGTGGGTCACGGCACCAGGCTGATTTAGCGTAACTCCATGCCGAGAGCCAAATATCTGAGCATGCAATGTGTAAGCGACCATCATTTCAAATCCTAAGTTATAGTACGCATTTTATAAAAGCGACATACCTCTTCCACTATCTAGAGTATGTGCGTCTATGCAATATATAGCCTCCGACACTCTCTCTCTGCCCGCATACGGATTACCACAACCACCATGATGGTCCCATCCGTGGTACCTGAGACAACTTACAACTAGATATGAAAGTCTCCATATGGACCCGGATCACTTTTTGAAAACTCTTTAACTTTTTATTCAACCAAAGAAAGCTATAATTGCGAAGAATTTATGTGGCATACTACAGCAAGAGAGAGAGAGAATGTGTACAGCTTTCTATTAGAGGGCCATTAGCTCGTTTCAGTTGGTCCCTGTTTTTGTGAGGTTTTGCATATCTAGATGTAAGTTCTCTCAGGTAGTACCAAGGTAGCAATGTCGGCTACCCAATTGTTATGGCTGCGAAGACCATAAGGCCATGGGTACTCCCAATTGTGTACATTCATGCAAATGAACTTTTATGAAACGGCACTGGTAACTCCATTCGGACTTATGATCTTATTGGCGCTCTGGGTGTCAGCAGGGACCACGTGAAGGTTAAGATATGCCCATTCAAGTTTCGACAGGCTAGATATTACAGACTAGCATGAGCACTTAAATTCTTTGTACATAAACTAACACCAGATCTACATACAGTATTAGAGAACCCGCAGAGTCAAAAAATCGCATATCTATTTCGCAGTGGTATCACGTATGTGAGCACATAACTTCTTTGTACCCTATCATCAGGTTTACCTTACTATAGTGCCCACAGTGGGAGATCCGAAAGCGATCTTCAGTACAACAATTATTTGTCGCTATGCATATATGATTTCCTCTTATATATCTATCACATTGGTAGCCCTGCGCAACACAGACTTCTTTCAACCGTCCCATAATAGGGACAGTCTGGATTTGCAGCATTAGCCATCTGACAATCTCAGTCTCACAGCAAGTACATTGGTTCTTTCTATAACTTTTAGGAACAGGTACTGTGACCTTTCAATCGACATACTCCCCGGACGTTTGATAGCCCGTTACTTGTAGGGTTGTGACGTCGACAACTGTTGTCAATTTCTCGAGGCTTCAATTGACAGCTGCTCTCACTTTCTCAGTTCTTCCAATCACATGCGAGATACATACACTTCAGCTATACTTCTGAAAGACGACGTAGCTGGCATCAGATAGGCCTTTGTGACGGGGAACAAGAATTGGCCTATACCGTTTATAAGAGGGCAGTGGGCTGGAAAAAGCCAAAGTTTTGTAAAAAGAATGCCATTTTTCTGTTTTTCATTTGTATTAGTCTGGATTTTTTCTATTGTTTTAAAAATTTTCTACTTCTTAAATTTTCTAGTCTTCTTAATTTTTTTTTTTTTTTTTTGAGGCTAGCCCGTCCCTTTAACTCGTACACGAATTTGTCTCTCTGTATATTTCTGTTTTACTATTTTCGACACTCTAGTACAACCACTTTTCGTCATCACAGCAAGCTGAAATTTGGCACACAAGTTCATGTCGCGTGACAATTGAATCTATCAAAATTTGAACCGGAAATTTCCATGGAAAACCCGGAAAGTCGGGAAAAATCATTTGAAAATTTGGTACAAATTTGATTAGTGATAAATCCGTTTCAGGAGAAATGCAGAATTTTCCGATTTTTCCGAAAAAAATTTCCGAAATTTTCCGACTTTTCATAAAACTTTTCCGGTAAAAAAATTTCTAAATTATGCAGGATCAAGTGTCCTATCAACTGGCATCATTACTTTCTCTCCGCCAATGGTGAAAACTTCCAGAAAAAATCTAGGAAAATTTTCCGACCAAGGAAGCGTTTGAGAGTTTTGCAACCTAAGACAAAGTTGTAGAGCGAAATGAGTTGCATAAAGTTGCTTTTGTGGAAAATTCCATGGAAAACCCGGAAAAGCGGAAAAATCATCGGAAAAATTGTCATCGATATGATTAGTGATAAATCTGTTTCAGGAAAAGTGAGAATTTTCCAATTTTTCTGGAATTTCCGGACTTTTCCGGAAAATTTTCCGACAAAAAGTTTTATAAGCTATGCGTAATCATTTTTTTTCCGTCCTACTGGCATCAATACTTTCTCTTCAACAATCATGAAAACTTGCATGAAAATTCGAGGAAAATTCATGTAAATTGTTTAAAAAATTTCATAGTAATAAGAAAAGTCTGTGGAAAACATGGAAAATCGAGAAAATTCAGTAAATCAGTGTCTTTTCAGCCGTCATAAAATTGTTTTAAAATATCTCCATGCAGCACGTAATAACAATTTAGTTAACGTGAAAAAGGCAGAAAATAAAATAAGTAAAAAACGAGTTTTCAAACAAAACTGAGGCCAAGCCGCATGTAAAAGTAGAAAGTAAACTTTTTTTCACACACAGAGGTGGACTCAGATTTTTTGATTGGGACATTTCTCTTGAATATTCTTTCTCTTCATGAATCAAATCACTTATTACCTCTGATTGATTATACTGAAATATATCGGTGATTGTCAGCGAATAAAATCTGAGTCCACCTCTGTGTGTGAAGAAAAGTTTATTTTCTTCTTTTTCATGCGGCTTGGCCTCAGTTTTGTTTGAAAATTAGTTTTTTACTTATTTTTACTATATTTGTTTTTCGAGTCACTCAATTTTGTTGTTGTTGAATCGAAAAGACTTGAAGCTTTGTCACCCTAAATAAAATTATTGTGTATTTCCATTTTTTGCTTTTCTTTGTAACGTAGAATCCCAAAGAAACCTACTTGAACAAATATCTGTCTTCATTTGCAAGGACTAATCTCAAGCAGATAATCACAATTATTTATTAATCAATTAATTAATTAATCATATCATATTTCCGCATGTTAAAAAAAATGAATCGATTCTCCTAGTGCTAGTACACATTAGTACACAACTAAGGAATCACTCGAAGTTTCGTAGTCCTTACTTTTTCTTTATTTCTCTGCGACCGTCATAAGGATAAGTTTGTAAGACTTGTAAAATCTGTCTGCTAGGTTTGGATAGCTGACAAATTTTTTGTCTAGAAGTATTTCTTTTTATATAACAGTCTATAGCGGATTGATAATTACTCTTTAGCACAGATTAATTCAAAATTTTAACTAGGGATGAATCCTCGATTTCAGTATACTTGGGTAAATGAAACAAAACTTAATTTATAACAATTCGCTCGTGTCGTAATTGATGGAAAATCTTTTTAGTCTGCCCATCAACAACCTTCAGAATTTATATTTAAACGTAGATATCCATATGTATGATATAAAACAAAAAACTCCATCTCTTGAGGACGATTTGTCGCAATGATTGCAACGCGCAATTATTTATTAATTATAGCCAAATGATTCAGCACGATTCCATAGTAAAAATCCTTTTTCTCATTCTCAGAGGAAATCATTTTTGTTTGCATGGGAATAGATCCAATTCCAATAACGTGCTGTCAGTTTTAATTAAACCCCTCTATGGATGTGTGTGTAACTTTTCAAGGACTTCCGCATGAAACAGGATATACCGCAGTTAGGTATCATGCACGTATCATGTTTCACAGACTTTTCACGTTTTCCCAAGAGCTTCCTAACTAATACATGATTCCTGCCACAATTTACTTCTCTTTTAATTTAGAATTGCACTCACAGCCAGAAACCGACAGACAGACAAATAGACAGATAGTGGCTGATTCTGCCAGGAAGCAAAGAAAACGCCTACACTGTCGCAATCGTAATTATTGTCAGACAAAGCCATTTTCATGCAATTACTTAACAAACTTGGAGACTTATCTTTTCATATCAAAGGTGGGTATATGAGAATGTTACATACATGCACACATATGTAATAATTAACGTGTGTGTGTAAATGGCACAGAACTGAATTGTTTCATAAAGACGTAATGAAACTCTGGGTACTCGTCTAAGGTTTTTAATTAATAATAAGTGCGCGTATATGGTATATATATGTATGTATGTACGAGCAGTTGGATGACTATAGATTCAATAAGTTTAAGGGATGTCATAATACAGGTGTATTCAGTTACACGCTTTTGAATTAAAATTAATTAGGAAGTGGAATCATTGGTAGCAATGTTGAAAATGCTATAAGGAATTGTATCCACGTAGTTGTTCGTATAGTCACTTCCAACTTCACCACAATTTCGGAATATTACAAGTTTGTGGCAACGCATCCGTACCGGGTTGTATATTTACGAACTGTTGTAAATCTGGAAAAAATTATTTCGAAATTTCCGTGTAAAACACTTTGCTGAACGTATAGGCTTTGACTTTAGTGTAAATAGAAAATACAACAGAATTAATTATTGTAATGTCAGCCAAACATAAATTATAAAATCTAGTATACAAATAATAAACAGATTCAATAGTAATAGCCGCACTAAATAAAGGATAAGCCCTAAGAGGACCTGACAACCGATGAGCCGATGTTTTATTTAATGCTTCCACAAAATAAGCTTCTTTTCATAGTCCACATTTTTTAAGACCTATCAAAAATAGACTGGAGATCTCCTGTGGAAACATTGAATTCCTCCCTCGACTTGCTCCAGACTATCAGGAGCTAACATGCGGACATCATCAGCGTTCTGGCTGTTATAGTCACATTGGGTCGGCTTGATACCAGCACACATACAGGCTGTCATAAGTACAGCCTGGACCGGAGAAGTACACTTGTCTAACAGATTGACCTTGCGTCAGCTGTCATTCTCCATCAAGCATAGTCGATGCCTTTAAACTCTTCAGGCCCGGAAATTGGTCACCTTAATTAAGCTGCTTATCGTATATCGATCAGTAGCCAGGTATCGAGGACGATTCGTTACCTACATAGCAGACAATATTCAAACCACCTGTTCCCTGAATTAAACCGGCTTTCAAGACGTCTCGCTGCTAAGCAGACTCTCAAGACATCGCAGCTAGTGTTGGAAGCAGGACATCACAACTAGACTTCAAGACATCAGTTCCCTTCATCATATCGCTGCAGTTTTTTCTTACGGAAGTCGTACAATTGTGAACGTAGTTGACATTACGTCAAGAGCTATTTAACGTGGTAGGTACTATAAACGGGATTTGAAGGCGATTCAGCTTTTTTCCGTGATTAATTTCAAAAAGCATTAACCTTAAAATGTTACGATTTTAAAATCATCGGGTTTTAATTACGCGAAGTATATGTCATTTTGGGAAAGCCTGCAAAGTGAATAACACAAACCAACTGAGCAACCAAGAAAATTCCGTAACCCCACCAAAGCGATTAACACAGGCAAAGCACGTAATAAGCCAGGCAGAGCGAGTTCCCCAGGCAAAGCGAATGTCCAGGAGAATCCCAAGCAAAATGAATTGACCAAGCAAAGCAAAGCGAATTACTTATTTTGTGTTACTTTATAGTATAGTGATATATAACTTATTTTAATATATAAAAATCACGTGTCACTGTGGTCGTACACGCTAATCTCCGAGACCGCCTAACCGATTTCAATGAAATTTTGTGAATTTTTGTTTGGTTGGTTCCAGCTTGAAGGATAGTTTTGGACACGGTAGATTCCGCTGTTGTCGAGACTTAAAAACCGGCTGAGAACGCATCGAAATGGAAAGCTGAAATTTTGTAAACGGCGTTTTCATAAAATTTGCAAATACAACTTCCAAAATGGACTAAATAGGGCAACTCCTTCATAGAGTTGCCATACACATATTTCGTTTTTTAGTATATATTTGGACACTGCCTGACAACGAGTACACATAGAGAGCTGAAATTTGAAGCGTGATGTTGTCATAGCGAAAAAAAAATGGACTAAATCGGGCAACCCTTTCTTTAGTGTTACCAATTTTGGTTTTTCATATATTTGGAAATTGTCTAAGAACGGGGCGACGAGGAGAGCTCAAATTTTGTACACGGCGTTTTCATAAAAATTGCAAATATAAGTTTCAAAATTGACCAAATCGGGCGACCCCCTTTTGGTATTGCCATACAAAACTGTTCATTATATATGTATTAGGCTCTCAATACGTTTGGACATTGCGTCATGCGTCGAAGTACAGAGCTGAAATTTTATACACGGACCTTTTTTACACATATGTTAATCAAGTTCAAAAATGGGACCAATCAGGCAACTCCTCCGAAGGGTTCCCATACAAAAAATTTGGTAACAAACGTAAATAAAATTTCAGAAATGTACTAAATCGGGTTACCCCTTCTTGGTATTGCCATACAAAGGTTTTATTTTTCACTATATACTTAGAAACTGCCTGAGAACTCATCGGCGTGGAGAGCTCAAATTTTTCAAACTGCGTTTTCATAAAAATTGAAAATAGATTTCGAAAATGGAACCAATTCCCTTGTAGGGTTGTCATACAAAAATTTCGTTTTTTACTATATATTTAAGCACTGCCTGGGAACGCGTCGACGTAGAGAGCTACATTCTCCCACATATGAATGTGTGCACAGACACTCGCACACACATACATAACCTGAACTGAACTTGTTGAACTGTAATTTGCTGACTTTTATCCTTTTTTTTCTAGATTTCTATAATCCCGAAATTTTAAGTTATAAAATAAGTCCACATATTGCAGAAAACTAATTATCTTTTCTTGAGAAGATAATTCCGAATTCACTAAAAATAAATCAGCTTCCGGCTTTTAAGAACGAAAATCATAATGTCAATAGTTTTGATAGAGTTGAAACTAGATCTACCTCAGCCTAGCATCAACGCATTGTGCTCAGCCGTCTTCACCATTAGCACTTGCCTAATTTCTTTTCATGTATTCTACATGAACTGTCAAAAGTCGGCTGAATCAGGAGCCCAGAGAGCTCGCACTATGTTACGGCCTTACTTTATTTGTAAAATACGGAAGAACTTCATTGATAGTATACAAGAACAAGTAAAAGAGCTAGAATTGGTCTAAGACTGAAATACCCTAGAGACGAATGCTGGTATGAAATTTCGTATGATAACCCATTTCAGCAATTTTGATTTTTGCAGTGGTTTTTCGCATATATTTCTAGAACAGTTCGTCGGACAGAAAAAATGGTTATAACCGATTTTATAGGATTTCGTATTTTGGAGAAGTTTTTAGTACAATAAAAATGTCTAGGACATTTTTTTCACAGTATCCGTAAAAAACTTAAGTTTTATATGGCAACACCAAGAATGGGTTGGCCGATTTATTACATATTTTTAAATTTCATTTGCTATTTCTATAAAGACACCATGTAGCAAATTTCAGCTCTCTATGTGGACGCGTTTTCAGGCAGTGTCCAAATATATGGTGGAAAACGAAATTTTTGTATGGCAACCCCACGAAGGAGTTGCCCGAATTGTCTCATTTTCGAACTCAGTTTACTTTTTTTTTATAGTCCGTGTACAAAATTTCAGCTCTCTAATAATACGCGCTCTCGAGTTATCGTACGCACGGACGGACGGACGGACGGACAGAAGGACAAGCAAAAATCAAAATAACTTTTAATTTTATGCATGGGTGTCTAATCCATTTTTCTCTACTAGCATTATTTCGGTGCTTTACAAACGGAATGACAAACTTAGGACCTATATCCTTTAGATTTCATCTAAGGTATAAAAAAAAGTATTTTGAGAAGTTGTCGTATAGAATTTCAGACATAGGCGTATTATTATGCAAAAAAGAAAAATACATCAAAGATAATTTTAAAAACACAGACCACTTAATCAAGGTTATTTTTGTCTATTTCGTGGAAATATTAATATCGCTTTCATATAGAGGCTGTTCGCAAAAATTAATATGATGTACATAATATATATATACAATTGATAGGGTATCATAATCAACGTTTATTTTGTTCAGACATTCTATTACACCTCTCCCAATCAGCTAAAATGCATTTAGGTAAAAGGGATGATTAATGATGTTTTTTTATATAATCAACGTATAACTAGCAGGATGCACCTTAGTGTGACAATTGAAAATGTCTTACTTAAATAATATTATTGGAATTTCCCAGCAGTACATATCTTTTTGAAATGGAACACAAAATTTCGATTTTTGACTTACTAATTTAATCAGGATTAATTTTTCATAACGACTATTCAAGAAGGTTGAGCCTTGTATTTGAAATTACCTTTACTACACCTTGTATGCAAATTGCAACCATTTTAAGGCTTTCACACTTTTTCTTTAACATGCCCAGTGAAAATCGCATCCCATGCGATCAATAACATGCCTAAAAAATTTCATATTTTAAAATTCTAGAAATTTCTCCGCAGATCTCTCCAATATCCGCACAGACTATCTGCATCATTTAGGCTACATTTTTCGTCATCTGAATAAATTATCTAAAGGTGAAATGACGGCCCAGATGGTCTGTTCTGATCCTAGAGAGATCTCTGGAAAGAGCCCCCAATTTTTTCAAATACGAAATATTTATGGCGTGTTATTGACCGCATGGAACGAGTTTAAAGATAATGGAGCGATAGAATTAACCATTTCTTCCTATCGTATGAATAGCCTGGAGTATTATTTTATTATTTTATTATTATTTATTGGACTGGCAAAACGTACACAAGATTTTACAATCTTTTTAGTACAAAAAATTATGGAACTATATTTAAAATTAAATTTAAAAAAACCTACAAAAACTAAGCAAAAATTGGAATTGACTAAAATAACTGAAAAAGTATACTACTAAAAAAAAAACAGAGGCATAACATTAAAAATTAAATAAAAGAAAATTATAGCTGATATACATGAAATGAAACAAAATATTAAACAGTATTGAAAATTAAAAATTATAAGAAAGATAAAAATTATAAAAATTACGAAAGTGTGAGCTACGCTGTGAGACTGGATAACAACATGAAAATGAAAATGGGCAAAATTAATTGAAAGCGTGGACCCTCATAAGATCCTTAAAAGCACCGACAGATCGCGCGTTCTGATAACTAGGGGGAAGACAATTCCAGAGACGGGCTATCTGGACAGGATAAGAGCCCTCCATTACTGATCTATGAAAACGGGGTATTACCACATTCTGATTACGTTCCGAAGCTGTGTGCTGGAAAAATTCACGTAGATAATACGGTTTGTTTTTGCGTAATAGGTTATAAAAGTGAATCAGTCCTCTTTGCTGTAGATAATCCAGTATTGAGCAACCCAGCAATTTTGTACGGTACGGTGAAACATGGTCAAACCTACGAAGTCCATAAATGAAGCGGATACAATCATTAAAGGCAACTTCCGTCTTTCGCAGACAAACGCTATCGAGTCTAGGGTAAATCAAACTGCCGAAAGTGAAGTAAGGTAGAATTAGGCTTTTAATCAGTTTTGAGCGGATTTCGAAAGATAATGAGACAGCAGAGAGCCAGAGCCTACGAAGTACAGCATAAACCTTACCGATAATTAACTTTGTATTGTCGCAGCATTTCATATGTTGATTCAAAATAATGCCTAGATTTTTAACTTTGGGTGCCAAATTTAAAATTGTACCATCCAAGACCACTGGAGGTGAATCATGCGGGTCAAAAGTGCCATTATGGAAGACAATGCATTGGGATTTGTCAGGGTTTAGCTTTAGGCCATTAGCCTTCGACCAAATATTGATTCTCTCTAAATCGTCATTAATGCGAGCAATACAGTCCTCAAACAAACCAACAGGTCTGCTTAGGTAGACCTGCACATCGTCAGCATACATGTGCACGCTGACGTCCCGAACGGTTTCAGGGAGATCATTTATAAATAAACTAAATAACAAAGGGCCCAGTATTGAACCCTGAGGAACGCCAGACAGAAGAGGGAGGGAATAGGAAGTATTAAGATCCACTTTCACCACCTGCTTACGATCGACCAAAAAGTCCCGGATAAGAGCGACGGCAGAAGGACTAAAACCAAAGCAGCAATTGAGTTTCCGAAGTAAGATCCCAAGATCAACGCTGTCAAAAGCCTTCGAAAAGTCGAGCAGTGTCAAGGCAGCCAAGTAGTTTTGATCTAGGGCAGCTCTAATGTCAGTGGACACTCGCAGTACTGCTGTTTCGCAGCTGTGGTCACGACGAAAGCCAGACTGCCATTTGCTTAGAAGCTCCCTCGAATCCAAATACTCAACTAATTGCCTATTCATTAGCTTTTCCAGAACTTTCGATAAAAAGCATAGGATTCTTATAGGTCTGAAATCAGAAGGGGACTGAGGAGAAGATTTTTTGGGTATTGGCAACACAGTAGCGGTTTTCCAGCCGCTAGGAAAGGACGAAGTCATAAGACATGTATTTATGATATGGAGGATGTAGGTATCTATGAAAGGAAGCAGCAACTTAACGAACCGCGGAGACATATTATCTGGACCAATAGCACAAGACTTGACCGAAAAAATCGCTTCAATTAATTCGCGGCGGTCGATTCCGCGGAAGGAAAAAGATAAATCATTACCTGTTGTGAAATTTGAAGTTATTAGATTTCGATTATCTTGCATTTCATCCACAAGTCCTTGCTGTGCGTTAGTAGGAGATGTAAAGAAAGCATTGAGTACATCCGGGTCAAATTCACAGCTAGTTTTATCAGTACCAAAAACTCCCGCTTGCCGCAAGTTATGCCAAAGAGCATTGGCAGGGAGATGACAATTAAATTTGGAGCTAAAGTAGCGGCGTTTGGCTCCACGTATTGCAGTTGTAGCGATGTTGCGAGCTGCACGGTAAAGAGAACGATTATGGTCAGTTTTAGTTCCCATATAGCGGCGATAAAGAAACTCACGTTCTGCTATAATAGACTGAACTTCACGTGTATACATACCAAGGACATCCATTAACTTGCAAGGTCTTAGTTCTTAACGGCACATATTTTTGATATAAATAGTTGAGCAATGAAGAAAAAGCTGCGGTTTGGTCATCGATAGATGAACAGTCAAATATAGAGCGCCAAGGTAAAAGCACACACTCTTCGGATAAAGCGTTGACGTTGATATTTTTATAGTCTCGATAAGAAAATCTGTGAGGTGATTCAGGGTTTAGCGAGATGTCATAAGAAAAAAATAAAATATCGTGATCCAAGTTACTAAATGGGCATAGCTGATCTTGAAAATTAACTTTGGTAATATCAGAAGAAAGGATCAAATCAAGTAGTGACGGATTTGTGGAGTTGAAGTATGTGGGATATGAATTTATAACATTTAAGTGCAAGGTAGCAAGAAAATGTAGAAATTGGTCGGCGAATATTTACATTGAAGTCGCCGGTGACTATAACATTTGTATAATTATGCGATATATCAGACAATATACCTTCAAATTCCTGCACATGGTCCAATCTGAAGCCATTTGGCGGACAGTACACACTTGACAAGATACATTTAGAGCTCCCCGACACTATTTCAATGCCAACAAATTCGATCATACCACCCCTCGATGAAAAAACCAACCTCGACTTCAAACCTTCCCTTACAAAAATCGCCACCCCTCCCCCACACGATCTTTACGGTCATTTCGAAAAAGATTGTAACCTGGAATCGAGACAAGAGAGGAAGGGATCGATTCATTCAACCATGTTTCATTGACCATTATGACATGCATAGCAGAGCCTGCAAAAATGTACTTGAAATCATCAATTTTATTACGCAAACTTCTCGCATTAAATACGCAAACATTTAGTCCCCGAGAACGATTGCACATAATATTAAATAAAACTCTTACCCTGTCCAAACCAGTAAAGTTATAAAGTTATCAGTGCCTAGGTCCGAAGAGCTCACGATCCCATTCAAAAAATTTCCCAAAATATTCTCGCAGCGGAACTCACAGAAGGGATAATTATTAGTTGAGAAAAAATATACAGACATTACAAAAATAAGAAATAAAATTAAAAGAAGCTAATTAATGAAAAAAATTAAGTTAAATAATGAAAGAGAGATAAAAATTAAACTTATTAAAATTACTAACAACACTAAGATTTAATAACCATTCAGTTAATCTAAGCCTCCTCAGTTTCCGCATCCAAAACAAGTTGATCGAGAGAGCTTATGTTATTGATCATAATTGGGACGTCATCTCGTTTCATACGCACATGTACCAGCCCATTACGGGTGAAGGCAGAGTGGACTAATTTGTTTGACTTCATCTCCAAAGCTCTACGCAGAATCCGCTGGTTATATGTAGTCAGACTTTCAAACGCATTTATTTTACTTGCAGAGACAAAAGCAGGGGAAATTTTATTTAGTTGTAGCAGACCAAATGCTTTGAAATTCTGCAAAAATATTTTCTGCTCACTAACAGAGGAGAACTTTACGACTATCGGGGAATTTTTGCGTTTGCTACCACGGTCATGATGTTTTGGCTTACTACGGAAAGCAGTCGAGTAAGGTGATAGTGTATGGTTTATGATGGAAGAGATGCTGCTTAATATTTGCTGAGGATTTTCGTTTGAGGTATGAGGGATACCAGTTAACACAGCATCAGTGAGCTTAAAACGCCTGCGCTCGTCTTCAAGGTCATGTTGTACATTAACTCAGCTCGTTCATCTCCCCTCTGATAGATGCAATAATTTTATTAATTTTATCGGTCATTGACTCCTCAAGTGCAGTAATCCTCTCCAATATGACGTTCGTAAACGTTTTCATGATCCGTCGCTCAAATAGCTCGAAAGAGTCCGTAGAAATAATAGAATTAGATCGAGAGGATGAGGGAGGAGTACTGATGCCACTACTAGCTCCCAGCTGCTGTTGTTTACTTCTCGTGTTCCTAGCGTTATCTGTGGGTGTAGTGGTGCTGGCACTTTTCATATGCGATTTAGCGCTTTTCATTTTGGGATGAATTTGGATGAAAAATTTAACGAGTAATTCACGCACAATTTAACTAGTCACAAGAAATGTCACAAATCGCTACGATGAACAAGTTAACTTTTTGTTAATTAAACTCTATAGTCACTCGAAACTCGGCAATATTATGCGGAATAAGGCGAAAATTCAGGAGCTCTCAGATACTCGACTACTCAGCTTGCATATGTACACTCTGAATGAGTACCCGAAAGTCATCAGACAAAAACGCCTTACGTATCTTGCGCGCTATCCTGTCGATCATTTAATTTATCAACAGGATAACGCTTTGATCCACATAAGACACTCCACAAAAGATGGTTCTAGGTGTATAATATCAACCTTCTCAGCTATCCGAGCCGTTCTTCTGATGCTAACCCTATGGGGTATGGTTAGTTCCAACAGTTTATAAAGATGCCAAAGAATTTAACACCATCAGTGAGCTTCATTTTACCGTTGAAGCTGCTTGGCTAACCTCGACTTCAGAATGTTTAGATCTTCGTGGAATCAATCCCAAAAGGGCTTCTGAACATCGTGACGAACAAAGATGGAGCTACTGATTATTAACAAAAATTATTTATGAATTTTTGTGCAATCTCATTATTGTTAAAAAAATAAAATTAAGTGCGTCTATATTAATGCAACACTCATTTAGCAACTTTTTATCGAATTACTTCCCAAGTATCGTTCTAATGGCAAATATTTTTTTGTGTCAGCGAAAACAAGAAGGCAGATGTGTTTTCCCATCACACATTACTTTTTTTCCTACTGCAGAGATGGGCTACCGCACTATTGCAGCGTCGGTAACTTTGCAACTGTATATTGAGGATTTTCTACAAAACTTTTATTGTGATCAAAAGTAAATTTGTTCTTATTATCTAATCAGGTAGATCAACACAGGGTCACTAGTTTTAAACGAAATTGCCGTGAGTTTTATACAGAATCCATTAAGCAGATTTTTTTAAGACTTAATTGTGAGTCAACTTTTTTCAAAATTTAGAAGTTATAAATCTAAAAAAAGTCCCACTCGATTTCTTGTCTTGTAAATGAGATACCACATTTTGTTCCCAGTGATAAATTTCAGCTAATTGATAATTAATATCGAATGTTGAGCAACTTTATTTTAGAAGAAGATAAAACATTTGAAATTGAAGCATTCTGCAATTTGGCTTTATATAAAATAGACAACGAACAAGCTTGGAATCGGTCACAGATGGAGAATAGAACAATTTTTAAGAACTTTTATTTTTAATTATTCTAAATCAAATCATAAATACAAGAGGATAAAACAACCGCCTCGTCCGGGGTTTGAAATCGGGAACTTCCGCTTGCCGGACGACGCTCTTACCACTGCGCTATTGAGACAGATAATTTTTCCTCTTGCATTTCATAATTTGTAACTCGTCCACTAAGCCACGTTGTCAAAGCTACTGAATGATTGTCAGTAATGTTGTTTTGTTTTGTGAACAGGTTTATGCAATCTAAAATCCTTTGGCGAAATTTAACAAGAATACGGAATCAGTTTTTTTCAAAACTATTTATCTTTGAAGTTTATTTAGTGAAAAACATTTATAGTGCCACTAGTGCCAGTTAAAATCTTCATATCAATTCAAATAAAATAAGTAAAAAACGAGTTTTCAAACAAAACTGAGGCCAAGCCGCATGAAAAAGTAGAAAATAAACTTTTCTTCACACACAGAGGTGGACTCAGATATTTTGATTGGGACATTTCTTTTGAATATTCTTTCTCTTCATGAATCAAATCACTTATTACCTCTGATTGATCATACTGAAATATATCAGTGATTGTCAGCCAATAAAAGCTGAGTCCACCTCTGTGTGTGAAGAAAATTTCATTTTCTACTTTTTCATGCGGCTTGGCCTCAGTTTAGTTTGAAAACTCGTTTTTTACTAATTTTATTTTCTGCCTTTTTCACGTTAACTAAATTGTTATTACGTGCTGCATGGAGATATTTTAAAACAATTTTTAAGTCATGTTTGGTGCCCATCCGAAAACAAAAATTTTTCGAGTATCAGATCGTTGAAGTACTGCTACGTTCTTCTGAAATTCAAATTATCTTTTAAACAGCGCTTTTTAGCTGTATTCCAACTTGATCCCATATAACATGAATTTTCCCGATTTTCCATGTTTTCCACATACTTTTTCTATTACTATGATTTTTTTTTTAAAATTTACATGAATTTTCCTCGATTTTTCATGCAAGTTTTCATGATTATTGAAGAGAAAGTATTGATGCCAGTAGAACAGAAAAAAATGATTCCGCATAGCTTATAAAAATTGGAAAATGCTGCATTTTTCCTGAAACAGATTTATCACTAATAATATCGGTTAAATTTTTTCGGATGATTTGCCCGCTTTTCCGGGTTTTCCATGGAGTTTTCCACAAAAGCAACTTTATGCAACTCATTTCGCTCTAGAACTTTGTCTTAGGTTGCAAAACGCTCACACGCTTCCTTGGTCGGAAAAACTCCGAAAAAGCGTTTTACATGAATTTTCCTCGAATTTTTGTGCAAGTTTTCACCATTGTCGGAGAGAAAGTAATGATGCCAGTTGATAGGGAGCTTGATCCTGCATAATTTAGATAACTTTTTTACCCGAAAATTTTCCGGAATAGTCGGAAATTCTGGAAATTTTTTTCGAAAAAATCGGAAAACTGCCTTTTTCCTGAAACAGATTTATCACAAATGAAATTTGTACCAAATTTTCAAATGACTTTCCCAATTTTCCGGGTTTTCCATGGAAATTTCTGGTTCAAATTGCGACAGATTCAATTGTCACGCGACATGAACCTGTGTGCCAAATTTCAGCTCGCTATGATGACGAAAACTGGGTCTACGAGAGTGTCGCAAATATTAAAAAAGAAATATACAGACAGGCAAATTCGTGTACGAGTTAAAGGCACGGGCTGGCCTCAAAAACAGAAATGAAGTGCTCGGTCAGTGCTTGCAAATATAAATTGGATTATAAACTAGGGAAATCATGTTTGAGGTAACTGCACTATCTAAATTATCTTTTTTTGTTAATAGAAGAAAAGATTTACAAAATAAAGTCGAAAAAGAACATTTTTTACCGCACAAAGCCTTTGTTTACTTTTTGGAAATTGACAAGTTGTTTAGAATACGGACGGCGTGTAAATACATGCATTTAAAACATGGAGTACCAACACAACCAGAGTTCATTACGTGAAATATGGCTTATCACCATTCTGTTTGATATATATTCGAAGGTAAAATCACAATTTAAATATATGTGTCAAAGCGCCAACCATCAAACGGTATCAATAATCAAGCTGTCAACTTTTCCATGCGAAATAAATGTCTGGATATATAAGTCGCTGGAATGAAAGCGCGCAAATAAATTGTAAATTCAATTTTATTTGTTTTTCCCGCGGACGGGAATAGAACCTACACTTAAATCATTAAAAATAAAAGTTCTTAAAAATTCGTCTATTCTCCATAATCTCACAGTACCTCATTTTTCTGCGAATGTAGAGAGAATATTGCTTCAAGTAAAATTAATAAAAAGAGCACCGCGAAATAGATTTGATACTTCAAGTATTCGAGCGTGTTTACAAACAAAAGATTTGTTAAAAACACAGAATTCAAATTGACTGAATTTTAATTCAACCAAAGAAATGAGAAAAAAAATTCAATGCAAATACATACCACGATTAAGGAGTAATCTTGTTAATTTAAATGGAGAACTTTGTTGATGTGATATTGCAATTGTAGTTATTGCAATAAAGCATGTTAATGAAGTTTATCAAATTTTTCAAATTCTCCTTTCGGAAAAAGGAAGTTCCCCATATATGTATATACTTCCTAACAAATTTTTGAGTTAACTAAGACTTACCATATTGAAAGTATGCCGAGAAGAGTACATCAACTAAAAGAATCCAAGAGCCTTTGGACGTAATATTTAAAATTTTACGTGCAAAACTGTCTGTCCACATGGTGTTATTTGGTATATTTTATAGTTTTTAATTTTGCAATGATTTTATTGTAATAATATTTTTTTTTGTTTTATTAAGGCAATCATGAACTAAAAATATTTTGATGTTGTGATTTACTTGCGCCTTGCTCTTGGGGAAAGTGCATACACTGGATATGTAAAAATGAAACCCACCCTTCTTTTTTCTTGATAACTTCATAATTCAGTTTATCAATGATAAGCAAAAGTGTGAGAGTGTTTCCAATTCCTTTGTTTGTCACTATGCTGTAGTACAGACCTGTAAAATTCCAAGTACAAGATCTGGACTTAAAATTTTTAATGGTACTCAAAAATTTTCAAGTAAATGTCTAGATTCTGAAACTCATAAGTGCCATATAAGCTTAAGTACCCTATAAGTACCAAAGTATGCACTTAGTACAAATACCGCCATAGCGCGTTATACTTCAGCTCTTGTGAATCATTTAAATATGCCTTCTAATAATAGAGGTTTGATAGCGGGGACAGTAATGGTCATGTTTTATTACAGTCGTTGTGCAGTATTTAATTTCAAGTTCTTCAATAAATTGAATTGGTTAAAATGTCTTCTATATTAAATAAATATATACCTATTATATATGAGTGACAGTAGGCCAGATTTTGAAATGCTGTGAATAGATATCCTTTGTTGAGAAGGTTAGCAGTCAAGTGTGCAACACCCGCTCTCGCCCTTCTCACTTGCGGAAGGTTTATTTTCATTGGCAGGTCTTGTAAATGCTAAGATGACATTCGAAAGGCTTGTTGTGCTACTTGCATACAACTTCCAAAATTAGAACTAGTCCAGGACTTTAGGATTTCACTTCGGAAAAAGCTTAACCAAGTTAAAAATTTTTATACACTTACCTCAGTTCTCCAAATAAGGTGTGAAAAATCCTCGGAGTTCGGTTGTCCACATAACAGGCCAAAAACCTTGAAAATAATTACCTATTTTCGGTTTTTTTGCGAATATCTGCGTTCTTGTCGGTCTTACAGCTATAAGATATATATATATATGAAAAAGAAAGATCGAGAAATTCTCTACAGAAAAGGTGGAGTGAAGTGTATTGATAACACTAATAGTTTTACCGTAATCTGGCATTGAAACCACCAATATAAATTTTCTTTTAATTACATGTAATAATCGAAATCGAGGTTACTCTTTTCGTTTTTACATTTTTATAGACATTCGGGTAAATAATAATATATTCAAGGATGCAAAATTAATGCTCCTGTTTCTGATTTTCTTATTCTAATATTATATACTTAGATGTTATGGTCTACCGTAAAATGTGAAGTTTGTCAGGTCAGACTTTTTCTTCTTGAATATTTTGGAATACATAACTAAAAGAATTAAGATTATTTAAGTAAGTAATTTCTGGCAGCTTATTCTCTTTCGGTTTTTTCGTATTCTTTCTCGAATTGCTGTTGATTTTCGCACGGGACTGGTGGTAAATTCCAAAACTGCTCGGAATCAATAGAATCAGTCGTCGATATCATTTTTTTCTATCAAATCTTCGATTGGAACAGCATTCAGGGAAGATGTCCCACGATAATTGACACAAGCCACTGAACATTGGATGCTAAACTGTCGACATCCAGACAATGGGCTACGGGCTTTCGAATAATTACAAAAAATCATGTTAAAAAAACGCTACGGGGCAGGAGGTTGGGATGTTTTAATTGGCTCCAATATACCGTTTTTGAGTATCCATTTCCAATCTTGCAGGTTCAGCTGATTTTCTAACCAATTCTGCACCTGATAGTAAGCACGACTCAGATGCTGTGTACCTGCGTCAGCTGTTGGGGGTAATAAACAAAAATTTACCGACTTGTTTCTGTGTATAACTTTTATAAAGCAAAGATAACGGTATGCGTCAAGTCATCTTGTTTAACTGGAGCGCCCCGTACATAGCTAGAATGTTTCGAATTCCATCGGAAGTAATTCATTCCCGAGAAGCATCAGTCTGGTTGAAAATGTGTGATGAAGTACGTACGTCTTGACGTTTTACGAAAAATTTCAGTGCTGCAGATTTCCCTTCATGAAAAAGGGAGTGAATGCGTGTAGAAGTACAAGATGATCCGTGATGTCTTCGTGATGGTTGAACCTTCGAGAAGAGTAAAGTTTTCGCTCGACTTTCTTCTTGTTTTTTTTGGGGACGAAAATCTCTTCATCAATCGGAGTGTGAGCAACCAAAATTACCGAGAGATCCATAAATTCCCAACAACCGTTCCATTTGTGCGTAGACATTCCAAAGGTGTTTCCTTTATTAAAACATCAGGGGATACCGCAGAGAAATCTCGATTTCGATCATTACATGTAATTAAATATTCATACAAAATTTATATTGGAGTCCAATGCCAGATTACGGTAAAACTATTAGTGTTATCAATAAACCTTACAACACCTTTTTTGTTGATAATTTCTCGATCTTTCTTTTTCATAAGTATATCGTATAGCTGTAAGACCGCCAGGAACGAAGATATTTGGAAAAAAACCGAAGAAAGGAAATTTTTTTCACCGTTTTTGGGCTGTCACAAGTTATCCGGAAAACCGAATATCGGGGACTTTTCACACCTTATTTGATGTGGTGAAAGGTAAGTGTATACCAATTTTTAGCTTGGTTGGACTGAACTAAACATAAAATAGCAAAAGCTTATAAGATTCTGTTTCATTTCTAATTTTTTGCAACATATTTTATGACAAATGAAAACTTTATCCAGTCGTTTAGCTGGCTATAGATTTTTCAAAATTAAATTTCTGACTTGAGTTTTCAAAAGCTCTTGAACCTCTATTATTAGATGGCGTACCTCAATAATTAACATAACAAGAACTTAAGTATGTATTTGATGGTATGGCGGTATTACGTGCGTACTTAAGTACTTATAAAGTACTCAAAAACTGATATATGGGACTTATAAGTATCTAGACTTGTAATTGATTATTTTTAAATATAAGTAGCTTATGCTGTGTTTTTGATCGGGTTATGTAAGAATTGTATGAAATTTTTTTTTTGGATTGTCTTCGATCTATGTCATATTGAAAATTAAGAGAGTAGTTTGGGACATCTTTTATTCAAATATACATATTCCTAACGTTTCGACCCGCGGCTTTTTCCAGTCCTCTTCTTGAGACTTCAAAAACACTTAAAAATACAATAAGGTAATTATTACCTTTGGATTATAATAAAATAGATTTTAAATAACAACTATTATAGGTTTTACAACAAAGTTAAAATGTGACAAAATTACAAGAGAAACTGATTACTACATGACAGGACTAAAAAAAATTAAGTACCAGTATCGGGACTTGTAGTTGGAAAATTGTTAAGTACCAATAAGGGGACTTGTAATTAAAACATTTTCAGACCAGATCCTGGTACAGGTACTTCTACTTGGAATTTTACAGGTATGCACAACAGCATAGTGACAAACATAAGAATTAGAAACATTCGAACACTTCTGCTCGTCCCTGTACATAGCTCTAATAGGAGGTAATTCCTTACAAAATTTGTAATAAAAAATTTATCAATTTTCTCATTTTTTTATCTTTATGTATTTATTTATTTACTCTTTTTTAAAACGCACAGTTGAGTTACAAGGCTTATAGATGTGAGCATAAGAAAGTTGTAAGAAAAAAAAAATTTATGTAAATCCATGTTTTATACAAGTCACATTTCCGTTGCATAGGTTTACTTGAAAAATTGCAGCAAACTTTTACAAAAGAAAAAATATGTAAAAAAAAAAAAGAATAAAAAAATTTTTTTTTCTTCAATTGGCTAACGGGAAAAAGTTAATTCATTCTAAACATTACAAAAAAAAAAACCCCCCCAACTACATTTAACATGTAAAAACAAAATAAATAAAAAAAAAACTACGACAAACCAAAGTTTTACATTCAAAACTGTGTGCTAATTAAAGTCCGCGCGCTAATAGGAAGGAAATTGCCTGCACTTGAATAACCACAGAGAGATGAACTGGTATGAAAGGAGGAACGGAATTAGTTCATTCAAAAAAAGAGATGGGAAACTCCGGAGAAAATTATTTTCTCCGAGTAAATAAATGCCAACTTTAATTAAAAACTCAAAAGCACCACAGTAGTAGCAGTAGTAGTAGCAGCAGTAGCAGCAGAAGTAGTAGCAACGTAGCGTCTCAGTGTATACTACCACCACCACCCACACTCGCCACCGTCGAAGTAATTAGTTCCCTTTTCCTTAAGAATGAAGCTCTGTATACAGCCAACCAGTTCTGTTTCGCTTACAAATTTTCTATTTTAAAGACGTTTTGTTCAAGAAAACTGTCGGGATAATGTTTTGCAGGATATAGGAAAACAGAAATAGATTTTCATTGCAGTAAGTACGTCTCGTTTGTAATAAAAAGGAACTTGAACAGGAATTTTCCCTCCTTTCCTTTCCTTCCTTTCTTCATCGGGTCACTTCTCAAATTCTTGTTACTACGCGATGTCCTTTTTCTTATACAAATGAAGGTAAAAATGCAGTTAGAGATCTCAATTGAAAATGGTTTTTATTTATTTTTTGTTCTTTGAATTGTCAATGTTTAACCTTTGCAGATTAAGCTTATATTATGTAGTACACCCACTCTAAGATGCTCTATCTATGGAACATATACATACATGAAACTTGAAAATCTCCTACACAACTCTCACACAAAATTGGTAAATTGCGTTTTATGTATATATATTTTTTCGTCCTTGTCTTCTAATACCCAATTATTTTCTTACAACTGAATAAACGATTGGTCTCAGAAGTAAATTGGCTTCTTTCTAGATCGTAACTGGGCGTAATAGAAGGGTGAGGAGGATTTGGTGGTCGGGTGAGTCCTTTTCACTTTATTTCATTTGACTGCACGTTTTCTATTCATTTTCTGACGGAAAACGATTAGTTGAATAAAAGCAGTTGAATTGAATACGACTCAATTAGTTGAACATTCTGTTGATAATAATCGGAAATGTCAATCTTTACCAACAATTTGACCATAGTGAATAGTCTGTGTGTGTGTGTTTGTGTGAAAATTACGAACTAATGAAATGTTTTGTTGAACACGAACTTAACAAATTATCTTGGCACCTTAGTCTTTTTGGGACAATCTGTCAATTCGAATAGCATTTTTGGGACACCATAATTATTTTATATAATTCGACTAAATTGGTGGTCATTGTTTCTAGCTTTTTTTGTTTTTTTACCTAGGAACGATGAAGTTTAATTGCACACGAACAGTTTAGATAATTATTTAATAATTAGTGATTGTGGTTGTATGTCATTTTAGCTAAACTTGTTAAATGCTTGTGTTGGAATCGTATCCTTAAGTTACTCTGCGATAATAGAAAAATATACTGAGTAGATATTCATAAGGTTGTATATAAGTAAAGTAGGTAATCGTTGAGAATAGATAAATAGTTTGCAGAGATTATCTGTGTCAAATTCGGGCTTGTTTGCTTTCCAATTTATTCGCTCTGAAAAGAGTTTTTATTTTATCTATATATATTTTTGTTAACCCAAGCTCAAGACATACCCTATGATGCAAAGCACAGTATGGCAGGAAGAAAATAGTGAGAGAATTAGGAGACATGAAGAAGAATATACAGCTGTCATAGTTTTCCTGGTGCTGGGAAGATCTTTTAATTATTCAATTTAAGGCAATTTTTTTTGGTGTAATATACCTTAGACACACAGCACGAACTAATGAATCATGCCGTGTGTCACATAGTATACGTCATTATTTCTCGAAAATCAGATGATAATGAAGTGTTTTCCTCCTTCATTATAGCTATAATGAGAAAAAATGTGCTAAATTTGGCATTGTGAGATCTGTGCCCGATGTGAAAGGATAACTCAGCTTGTTTAAATTCAAATATAAAATTTTTATTTCATTATATTACTTAAAACTAATATCACAAATTCAATTATTAAGACTTAACCTAGCTTACTACTATATTTGCAAAGAAATCAGTGAGTTCAAATACTTATACAAAAATAATTCAATAAAAAAATAAAACAAATGCCTACCACTAGTATTAAAGTAGAAGTTCTGTGCTACACGTGTAAGCACGGTAGCTGTGCTAAAATAATTATAATTTGGCAGAAGTAAATTTCTGCAGCAAGAGTAGCTTCCTGCTTAGATGGAAATAAAGCAGAAGTAGATTTCTGCAGTAGGAGTAAATTTCAACTCAGCTGGGAGATGAAAAATAAGCAGAAGTAGATTTCTGCAGAAGGAGTATATTCCTACACCGGTGTGGGATAGAAATTAATACAGAAGTAAATTTCTGCAGTAAAAAATTCCTACTCCGGTGTGGGATAGAAATTAATGCAGAAGTAAATTTCTACGGTAGGATTAAATTCCTACTTGGATGGAAGCAAGATTGGCTTTGGATAATTAGGAAAAAATCAGATTAAACTCTGATGTGCTCAGATCAAATTCTGAATTGGGAATGGGTGGTTCTGCTGCAGCTCGTTACCTTTTCATAGCCAACGTGAACCGCTACATTTCAGCTTCACTATGGGTTGCCTTGGCAACGCTCGTTCTCAAAGTTGTTAAACTTTGATGGTGGCGTCCCGCAGTGACGTCATAGTGGGAGAATTAAAGTTGCACTGAACTCTGACTGCGGCGAAGGCGAGAACATCTGGTGTGATGTGTTGACATTTTGACATGTCAGTTTGTAATTATACAGCAGTAGGTACGAAATGGTAAGTTTGCAATATTTATGTATTTTTTATTAGAAATAGTAATGTTTTTATATTTTTCAGGACATATTTATAATTGAGAAAAGTTCAGGACGGCGCTGAACCAAACCGAAGAGGTTCCCTGGCTTAGATGAGTTCTTTTTGTTTAAATTATTTTAAGATAAAATTCTTTGTGTTCCTTTTTTGTATCTTTTTAGGAAATGCAAACTAGTGAAGGAAGCTGCATCGAGGGATTTTATATGTGGACTGAACAGGCATATAATGTAAATCTGGAGCTGCGCTGTGCATCTGCCGATTTGAAAAATAAGAAGAAGAAATGAATAGAAATGCAAATCACAAATTATGTTATCTACATTATTTTGAATATAATGTTTTCTCATTTGTAAATTGTTAAATTGAAAATAAAATAAATGAACACAAAGTTTATCGCGTTAATTCGATCCATGTTGCTTCTTTAATGTGGTGTGCGTCTAGGGCAATACTGTTTTAGTGCAATTAGTTAACACTTATTGGAGTTTGCAAGCATCGATGCTCCATTAACTCGGATCACATAATATTATACATGTGGCCTTAGATAAACTATTTGCCGGACTCTGTTATGCCTGATGTTCAAATTTCGCTACTCGACATTCTTGGATACCAGTTAACACAATAATTAGTTCAGGAATTTTTGCGGAGATTTATCTTGTGAAACATTGGATCCTAAAGTGGCCATCTTCAATTACTTTTGGTACCTCATAGGTTTGTTCGATGAAAACACCGGGTAAGCCCCGGGCTACACCGGGCTGTACTATCTTGTTTTTTGAAAACCCTGGGCTTACACGGGGTTACAGAAACTTGTTCGATGAAAGCCCGGTGTTTCTGATTTCGTGCCCCGAACTTGCACTAAAAATTTCTAGGGGTAAACGTTTGACATTTGTCATTTGTGAACTGTCACATGGAATTTGTTCGGTGATTGCGGTTGAGTGCTGTATATAAAAGTGAAAAAATCGTGGAGCTCATACCAAATTCAGATTATATAAGGAAGTTGGATAAGAGATTAGATGACACAATACCCATCGATAATAAGCACATAGGAAATTCGAATGAAAATTATAAGGAAATATTTGAGGAGGCGATTAAGGTCGAAGAACATGGATGAAATCTTAAGATCTGCCTTTCTAGTAAGAAATTTGATCGTAAAAATGTTTCTTTGCCATTATTAACAATTAATTTTTATAGACCACGTTATCTCTGCAGCTACCAAGCAAGTAGGTTTGAAGCAAACAACATATAAGAAATTCTCTAAATTCTTAAATGAGATGTCAGGAAAAGGTATAATACTGGCTCGAAAAGAAGCCACTGGGATAGAGAAAATCATTTCTGTTGATTTTGATCATCCAAAGAGTAATTTTATATCTAGTGACAAAACATCTGATGATAAAAGTGAAAATAGTGCAGCACAACTGTTTCTTGCAGAGATGATGCAGCTATATCTGGTCACAGATGAACCAATTGTCATTTTTTCAAAGTAAAGTTACAGAAAAGGCGATAATATCGATGTAAAAAAGCTAATAAAAGAATATGTAATTAAGAAAAAACTGGGGAATATTTTTTGTGCATTTTAATATTTATTTATTCTTAAATTTTTAATTATTTCACCTATTTTATAAATAAATTTTCACAAATCACTGGAAATTAGAAGTTAAATTATGCTCAGGAGAACTGTCAGAGAAATGTCATTTCAGTAGATTTACCCGGTATTTTAAAAACTTGTTCGATGAATGCACAAGACCCCGGATAAATTTGGGGTAAATTATAGGCGAAGATTTACACGGTGTTTTCATCGAACAAACCTCATGCATAACTTCATTTTTGAACATACAGCGGCATTTTCAATCACTGGAGGAGGTACTTTACACATAACCTCATTTCACAACATCTTATCGCATAGAGGTTTTCATAATATCATCTCATCTCTATAGTGAAATAAGGGATTGGATTGAGGTATATTTATATTATTGTTGGATGCTTATGCACAACCGTACTTCACATCAACCTTATTCCAAGGTGGAATTTTACAATATTATCTTTATAAAATTTCGGCATTTCACACGTATATGCTTTTCTCAATTCTCCATTGCGTCAATCACGCCATCTTATCGTCAGCTCTGTCATAATTATTCTCTACGATGGTGCCTAAAAGTATGCTTTGCTCTTCGTTTATGAACAAAAACAACATTGGCTTGAAGTGTCTCGACTGTAAGAAGCATTTTCACGCCTCATATGCCAATATATCTCCTGAGATTATTACTAGTATTTTGAATGGCGCTGTTGTCTACCGTTTCACGAACTGCACTACTACCAATCCGAAAAAGTCTATAACGGACGGTAGACTGGAATGCGATGATAACGACCTCGCTGACATTGCTACAATCATCCAAAGAATGACTACTGAAATTAACTCCATCAACTCTAAACAAAAAGAATTTAGTAATTCGGTAAACCTATTAGTCGATGGTCTCAATGACATTAAGAAGTTAATTGGAAAGGTCAATGCTAATTCTGTCAAAATTGTTCAATTGGAAAAAGTGTTAATGTCACTCTTACAAATAATGTCATCCAGCTAATGGATAGAGTTTCATACTTGGAAGATAGCCATCTGTCATCTATTGCCGAAGTGCCTTTTCGTTCGGATGGAGACATACTCGACTTAATTGGAAAGCTGCACGATCTATCAGGATTCCTTTGAAGGAAACAGATATTGTGAACGCATACTGAACATTCCCAAGATTTATCAGGTTCAATTATAATCAGGTACGCATCTCAATCTATCACAGATAGAGTAATTATAGCTAGTAAGATACTCCTATTAATCTAGTTTAGCTAGTAGAAATTTTGGTAGCATTGGTGAAAAAAATTTCAATATTTTTGTTAATGAATTTCTCAGCAGAGAGAAGAGGGCTTTACTTCACTGAGCAGAACAATTTAAACTAAAATTTAATTACCAATTCTTATGGATTAAAAATTCAAAGATTTATTTAAAGAAGGATTCTAACTCTAAATCAATTGTTTTAAAAAACTGGGCTTGTCTTGAGCATATTTATATTTCTAATAAGGACATAGTTAATCAATATACCTCTTAATATATATTACCAAAATGTCAGAGGGCTTCGCTCCAAGACTGAAGATAAAATATATTGAGTTGTTTTTATGACATTATATGTTATACGGAGACCTTCCTGAATGAAGGTGTTCATAATAATAAATTATTTAGTAATAAAAACTCTGTTTATAAAAATGACAGAAACTTTGTTAACATGCCTGAAAAGGACGGTGGTGGATGCCTAATTGCTGTCAATAATAATTTTAATTCGTATCGTGTAGAGTCTTTTGAAATGTAGTATGAGGTGAGGATCTATGGGTTGCTGTTAGATCAAAGTATAGAACGTTATACATTTGTTTAACTTAAATCCAACCACAGTCCTCGCTCGATTTGTATAATTCGATATTTTCTAATATCAGTGCCAGAATCTTTTCCTGTCCTAAAAACTCTCAATTCGTAATTTTAGGAGACTTTAACTTACCATTTTTACAGTGAGAATATGATTCGGATAGTAACTCTATGATATTTAAGAACGCTTGCAGTAGTACAGCTCTCTCTTTACTTGATACTCTGTCCATATGTAACCTCAAGCAGTACAATAACATTAACCGATATTCCACATTACAATATTGAAGTATCAGCATCATTATGCTCGTTATCTAGAACTGACGCTCATCATCCTGTAATTGACATAACACTTTCCATTTCTGTTTAGAAGATTTCGCGTAATACTAATAATAAATATCTTGATTTTAGGCGAGGTGACTATATTAGCTTGAATAATTACTTAGAGAATATTGATTTCTCCAATTTATGTTATTTTGATGTAGAACAGTCCATGAAATTTATACCACATTCTCCTGTCTAAGAAGAATTTCGAAGAAACTTTTGCATGAATATTATAGAAAGCTAATTAACACCACGGTAAACTCATTAGATGATAACCCCAAAGCATTTTGGGGTTTCTGTAAAAATTTAAGAAAATTCAACACATATCCAAATGAAATGGTATATAACGATTAGGTGTCACGGTCCCTCACTCAATCCTGTGAAATCTTTTCTCGTCATTTTAAATCAGTTTACATATCGGGTGATCCGCGTGCTGGACTAAACATATTAAATGGAGAGAACGGGATTTTAGATAATATTAAACTGAACGCAATCTCCAGAGAGGAATATCTCAAGATCTTGATCTCTACTTGACATAAATAAGAACCCTGGTCCTGATGGAATCCCAAATGTTATCTATAAAAAGTGCTCGCACTCATTCGCTCAGCCGTTGTTTGATCTGTTTAATTACACCTGTTTGTTACACCTATTTTCAAATCAGGAGATCCCAGATTAATTACTAATTATCGTCCTGTTTCCATTTCTAGTAGCCATGCACTAATATTTGAGAAAGTTATTTCTAACCAACTCCTTCCCCTTACAAAAGTACTTATTTCAGATAATCAGCATGTTTTTTTTCCAGGTCGTTCTACTGTCACGAACTTGGTTTCTTTGCGGACTTCGTAGCCATTTCCCTTGACCAAGGGAAGCAGGTTGACTGTGTTTATACTGATTTTTCTAAAGCCTTCGACAAAATAAGTCACAAAATAGCTTGAACCGAGATGACGCGGCTGGGTTTCCATGCGAATACCATTCACTGGTTTTCTTCTTATCTCCTCAATAGAGATTACTTAGTAGCCTTCAATGGTCTATTTTCTAGTCCTTATGAACAGCCCTCAGATGTTCCGCAGGGAACTGTACTTGCTCCTTTTATCTTCTTGTTGTACATTAATGACCTTCCATCATATATCAAGTCCAATTGCTTATTGTATGCAGATGATGCTAAAATATTTTTGAACATAGAATCCACTTACAACAGGACTTATGTACCCTTCATGACTGGTGTACTAATAGCAACATCGAAATCAATACATCTAAGTGCAATGTCATCTCATTTTCTCGCAAAAGTACCCCTTTTTTATTTGATTACAATGACAACAATGGTCCCTTAGGTCGAGTGGATGTTGTTAAGGACCTCGACGTGCTTTTCGATTCAAAATTACTATTTAGGACCCATTTGAATCATATTACCTCAAGAGCCTTTCGATTAATGGGTTTCATATTTCGTGCTGGTAAATCGTTTTCGTTTCCTTCTTCTTTCATTAAATTGTTCAATTCTCTAGTAAAAAGTATTTTGGAATATGCCACTCTAGTTTGGAGTCGTTTCTACTCGACATACTCAGATCAGTTGGAGGCAGTTCAGAGGAGATTCACGCCATTTCTGATCTACAATTTGGAGGTTCGTACATCGAGTATGGGGACAGACTTGCTAAGTCCGAACGGTTCTCCCTTGAAGATAGAAGATTGTACTTGGATGTAATGTTTCTATTTAAACTGGTTAATGGTTATATTGGTTGTCCTTATTTATTATATAAGCTCAATTTTAGTATCCCATTTAGGTCATTAAGACAGCAAGACTTGTTTTATTTATCTAGAAAAGTCTACTATATTTAGACTTCAAAAATCATTTATCAATAAGTTCTCTGATATTGACTTTTTTGGCAATAGTCCTCTGACATTCAAAAGGCTTATTATAGATGAGTTCATACAGCCCAGATAATCTTATTCGGGGTAAAAAAGCATCATGGAATTTTCCTAATAGGCCGAAAGTAAGGATGTGCGCAGTTTGCATCCCTAGTATTGCATGTAGGAATCATTCAATAAGTGATCAGACTAGATATCTCATCGGAACATTGACCATGCGTATACCTATAAAGGATAGCAAGCCAAGGCTAATATTGTTATTGCCAAATATTCAATGAGCCTGAAGGCTTTCTTTTGGACAATATTCAATGAAGCTAATGCTGTGCGACCAGGCCCGGCCCAAATATGGGAATTGTATTTCATTCTAGGTATGATGTATGACTTGTAAAGATGTGCTAGTTTCGATGGGCTGAAATATTTCTTACATCTTTTCAGAAATCCAATGCATATCGATGCTGCTTTGACAACAGAGATGATGTGATCAGTCCAGTTTAACTTACTGGAAATATTAATACCAAGAATGCTTAGTGACGAGGTATCAGAAATTTATGCTCCGTCAAACAGCTTTGGGTCTTAGATCCATTGAATTCGACGCGATTCGCTTTGCACCAAGCGGAGATATTATGAAGGTTGTTATTTAATGATCTAATCATTTGTCATGGTCGCTGTTATATGAACTAATCACGCAATCACTGTTTGACCGATATGACATTCCCTTTGGAGTCCGCCAAGAGTGTCAAAGGAGTAAGCGAAATCAAGCGTACTGTCACATCGGCAAAGCTATTTATGTGATTAAAAGTAAGGGAAAGCAGATCATTAATGACAATTAGGAAGAGAAACGGAGATATAACAGAACCCTGGGGTATACCGGCATTTGTATGGTGAAGTTCAGATGTCACGCCATCTAATACAACACTAATTAGGTGAGCAGATAGAAAGCTTTCAATTCCTAACAGAAAAGTTCGGGAGAGACTTAAGTGCTTAAGTTGGGCTAAAAGGGATTGATTCCAGACTCTACCAGAGGCCTTTGAGATATCTTGGGCAACGATTGTGGACTCTCTCGAAATTGTAAAGCCTACGGTTCCAACGATCCATAAGAAAAGTTAGCAAGTCGCCAAATGAGCCTAATTGGCGATAGTTGACGAGTTGATTGGATTCTAGATATTTCATTAATTTGGAGTTAATAGAATAGTTTGCGCAGAGGTTTAACCAAGGATGAGACGCAGTTTTTAATTAATAGTGGCGAGAAACCATTAGGATCTGCCGCTTTGGAGATGTTGGTGATCTTAAGGACCTTGAACACATCTTTCGTATGGATGTATATTGGCTCTTGTACACATTCACACAGGAGGCAAACAGGTGACTGTGAAGTGGGTGGATGACGAGAATTTGAAGCGAATGTAGCAGCCAAAATATGAGGTTTATTCAGGGAGTCCACAATCACTTCACCGTTCTTAAGATATAGAGGAAGATATAGAGGAACTCGTGCAGTTATTGTCTATGGTTTTGACCAGAGACTGGAAATTTTTTTTTATTTTGACCAGAGACCAGAAAACTTTGCTGCATTTGCTGCTTGCCAAGATTCCCTGTCTAACATTCTGGTAAAAAAAGTATTTTTCCCCTCTGGATAATGGACTAAGGTGTTTCGTGCATGCAATGAAGGGAATGTTAAATTTATATTTTAGTGTGTTGTTTGGCGTGTCTGTTAACGGAATACTAAGGATCATATCTTTTCAGACCTTTACTACTAATTTGAGGTAAGCTGTTTTTTCGGCTCCATACCTTCAGTAGGCAGAAATCTGTGGGTTGTGACCGTAGCTGCTTTCAGTACGTACTAGTGAAGAGCTGGTAGGTCTAGTAATACCTGTAGAACTGCAGAAGGAGTTTCTCGCATGAATTTTGAAGTAAATACTTTAAACATTGGCAAACAAAATTAAACGCTAACTAATTTTAATTATTAAAGTTTTCTATTAGTTTTCCTTTGAATCAATCATAAGTAAAAGGTGAAAGATAATCTCTAATAATTCAAATTAATTCAAACTACCGACGATGATGAAATTGAGCAAAAACGATATGACCAGCAATTTAGATAATTTTTTTTAACCCACCTCGGTCTCTCCTGTATGTAAAAAAAAAAAATGTGAATATAAATAAAAATTTGTTCTGAATGTGGATCTGTATTTTTTGCAAAGTGTTCAAGTAAAATAGTCAATTGTGGCATCATTTTTTACATTTACGAGTACAAAAATAACAAGATTAGCCTTTACATAATTTAAATCAGGAATATCTCCATCGGGCCTAAAATTTGTTTTCTTATATTACTTTAAGCAATCTTCAAGTGAAGATGTGTATTCCTAAAATTATCATAAAAAATATTTCTTTTAGAAAATTTTCAACATTTTATACTTTTTTAACTTTGCTGTAAAGCTTAATTCATAACTCTAACAAATTCGTACCTTTTTTTTCTCAATTGGAGAGAGATCCTTAAAAGAGACTTCACCTTTTTATACCTAATATACATACATACAGTTATACATACATATACAATAAAACATATGAATCAGGTGAAGCATAAGCTGCGGAGATCGAGGGTAAGGGGTGCGCTTGAATAAAAAGTAGTAAAAAGGAAGAAATGTAAATTTTCTTATAACGGGAATAAATTTGTCGTAATGCTGAGAAAAACAAAATATACGAAAACAAATTTAACTTTCTATCCTGTTTCATGTCTGTGGACATGGCGCAGTGGTAGATTTATGATTATGTCGTGAAAATGGGAAGGAACAGGTTTGATACAATGTCAAAAAAGATTCAAAACAAATACATAATGGCGCGTTTCTTTCCTCATACATCTACCATATACCATACGCTAGGATGTACCCATAAAATTCAGGATAAAATAAAGGGGTTAATATCATCTTTACTTGGGAACTGTTCTAAAGTACATAATATTCATGAAAAGGATTTACAGGATTCGAAGGGATGATGTTACTTGCCTTGAAGTGGAAAATCACAATGTGAAAGGTAAAAATAATTTGTTTTATGTTCGATTTGGGGTTTGCTTTTTTTAGCGGAGGGATAGAAATGTGGAAATTTTCTTAAGTGCGAAAGGATTTATTGGAAAAAAGTATACAAGTAAGTTAATTTCGTTGAGCAACTACAGCCGAAAATTATAAAGAATAATCAAGCGGAAAATTGTTCCAATTGTTTTTTAAATTATCGATGGAGCCCAAGATTGCACTCCAAATTATATTACCGGTAACTGTCTCTCACTTTTGACCCGACCCGGATACTAGACTAGTTTTTAACTGAGGGACAATCGAGAAATTCCAGATCTCTAGAGTTAATGGAGGTTCGAAACAAGTTTCCTTAAAATCGACATCGAGGTACCTGGAATGGTTAATTGTCTGTCTGAGATATTTTTTTGTGAGTGCACCACCAGGTAAGCACAGATCCAAAGTTTTGTGTTACCAAAAGCTACCTCTAGTTGAAATATCAATAAACGGGCGGGACTTGTACTTACCTACTGTTTTTTTGTTTTGTTTTTTTTTTTTTTTGTAGAATAAGGTTTTGAAACAAAGAGAAACAATAATAATTTCAAAACTCCCCGATTAGGAAGTCCTTTTAAAATGGGAGCAGAGCATTTGGCAATTTTTGGAAGTTTTGGTTGATTACAACTGGAATTACATTTAAAGTTAACAAATTTGTTGCTCTGAATTTCCTCCAAATATATCCAGGGTGTTCCGATATGGAGGTCCATAGGGCAGAAGGTGATAGTACCCACCCATACAAACAAAAAAATTTTATGAGAATGGCTGGTCTTCTCAACTGATTCGGAGTTACAGGGTGATTAACAAAATATACCAGGCTTTCACCAAACAATCTGTATCTTAATAAGTACAGGGTGTACCTTAATAGTTCATTGTTTGAACAACCTCATGGCCTTAAAGTTAAGAGCTTATAAGTCTTTAACGATTACAGTTAGCACATAGATGTAATAGGTCAAATTAAGAGATTCTCTCAGTTTACAGTTTTTATAAAATAAAAGTTACGTTAATCAGCTTTTTGCAAAAAAAAAAAAAAAAAAAAAAAAAAAAAAAAAAAAAAAAAAAAAAAAAAAAACCAGCTCAAAGTGAAAAAAGGGAAAGGTAATACAAATTTTCTATTTTAGACCGCCATAGGAGGAGTACGGGTTTGGTTGAGCAGTCGTTGGAAAGGCCATCATGAGGTTCTTCATACAATGAGTTTGGTGACAGTACAACCCTGTACTTTTGCATATTAATTTAACACCCTGTATCTCCGAAACGGTTTAGATACCCCCCCAAGAAACAATTTTTTTTATATAATATTAACGGTGAGGTTCCCACTACCAAATTATATAACTTGAGTTATACATATAGACTAGTACTGGAAACCTCTTTATAACCACTATAAACCCCTTATAGAGCTTAAATGGAGGATTATATAAAGGTTACCGTGACTTGATTTAGGTAAAGTTATATAACTAAAAGTTTTATAGTTTTATAAAATGAGTAACAAAAATATTCTGATTACCTTAATATAACTTCTTATATAACCCTTATGTAACCCATGGTGCTCTCGATTAATTAATTTGATAATAGCCGTTGTTGCAGTAATGTTTCGGTTACCTAAGGTGATGGTGGATTACTTTTAGTGATTGAGATGTTAGGGAAATTACTTTTCGTTACCTTTATAAAACAATACAATGCAAATAATTACGACATAGAATTTCGATATTTTTTTGTATTGCATTTTTATAATGTAAGGATTTAATATTTTTACATTTGAGAATTACAATTTTTCGGCACATACATGGTGAAATTCAGAAGCAATTAAAATTTTTCTGTGAATATCATCATAGATACTTCCAAAAAATACAGACCCCTCCAAAAATTAAGCATTTTTTTATAATTTTAATTAAATATGACAAAATTTTAAATTTTCTCTTAGCTGATATTAATTCATAAAAATTACATAACATATTTAAAAATGTTATATACCTAAAAGGATGTATTTTCTTCATATAAAAATAAAACGGAAGCCATATATCTGCAATTTAAGAAATTGGCTTATCCGACTTTTTCTTTTTTATCTGCAATGGACAGATGAAAAAATGGCGGCTAGTACTTAAATGAACAAATTACCATTATAAAATTTCAAGTAGTTTTATATAAACTAAAGGAACTAACATGCTTCGAAAATGGCCCTTATATACCCTTTATCTTTGGTAATGTTATATGTCTTATAGTCATACAAACAGTTTTATAATGGCTCCATTCGACACTAAAAGTAATTTGTTTTAATAATGATCATCGTAGTTACTAAGGGGCCACCAAAAATTTTCTATAATTTATGTAATTTTAACCAAAATAGGTCGATCGGCCCTCAAAGATAGGAAATTCAACCCCCAATGTTTTCTTGGGTGCATTCTTGGTTTTTTACTGGTAGAAGTGAGAGCTATTTAATATATCTTACGGATATTTGGGTCACGGTATGTTGTTATGAGACAAATAGTAATTAGTCTGGTCTACAGCAAACTTTAACATAAATATAGTAGATTTTGTTGATTCCAAAATGTTGAGCTGTTCTCTAGATCTGTTTATAATTAAAAAAAAAAATAACTGTAAGTAATTCATAAACAATATCAAGGCATTTCAGTAGCGAAATTACATCGGACTCAAACTGTAATTATACAAATCTCTTTTTGCAATGTTTGTTGCTCCCCATATCCCACTTCTGTTCACTATAACTACTATGACCAAAATCTAGTTTTGCTAATTATTGATAAATTTAGCAGTTTACCGCATTTGTATCGTATCAATCTGGAATCGGATTAATCTCGCAGCTCTATGTGATATCTATATCCACAGAGAAGATACATACATACTTACATACATATATAATATGTAGATACTAGCAATCAATTTTAGTAATTAATGTAATTCATCTCAGAAATTAAATAACCAGCAAATGGTGCAATACCGCACTATGCATATCAATGCGGCAAATACATTTATTTATTATCTCTATATATAGTAGAATGGTCGTTTGTAGAGATGCATGTGTGTAATAATCATTCACGTAGATTCCCTTCCATATAGAGAGTATATTTAATTAATGATAGGTAGAGTAAGTAAGTAAGTAGGTATATGTGTGTTTGGAGTACTCGAAGCTCGCTCATAGTCATAATATAATTATTATGTTTGCAACTTGATATCCATTAAGCTAATGACTGCATTAATTCATTAATTATTCAAACATTTTTCAGATAAAATTTATGAAAAAACTTTACCTGAGTTTTTTGTTTTCCATAAATCTTGTTTCGTATCTCGTGTCGAGGATATGGATTTGAAGGTATATACGTAGTTGATTGGATTTGTTAATTTAATAAAAAAAAATATATATACACATATACAAAATAATTTAATTAAACGAGGATAGTAAGTATACGTGCTTACTATCGAATTAATTTATATATAGATATGTAGCTTCCGTTACATTAGGTAGGCACATAGGCAACCAATTTTTATACTTTTCTGCATTTGTAGTAAATCTATTGTAAGTTTAGTCCGCACATACATAAACAGTTAAAATTTATATTATTAATATTTAATTTATTAATTATAATACTTAATTAACTAATTGTATTATTATTGAGATAAGTTGAAATAATTAAAGTCTGAACAATTTGCTCTTATTCCAATTTACTTTGAAAATACAAAAAAAAACTGTTGTTACTCATCGTGTATGACCGGGCTAAAAAAATTTTTTTTTTAAATTAGTGATGAACGCTGGAAAAATCTCTAAATTTTGATATGAAAATCCCGGTCCTGTTCTGTTACCCACTCATATTGCAGTTCACAGTAGGTCCAATTTGAACTAGTCGTCTAAATAAATAAGCAAAATTATAATTAATGCCGGTGTAGCACGAGGTTCTGTTTTCTCTCCTAATTTCTTTCTCATTTTTACTAATGATCTGTTAGCTCTCACTTTTGTTCCTATTCATAGTTTTGCAGACGATAGTACCCTTGATTTCGTATACTCGTTCCACTCTATAGAGCTGACTACCGTAAGAATGTTATAGTTGACAAACCTAGCTACATATTTAGTTCACTAAACAATCAATCAATCAATCAATCAATGCAAAGTACGGCTAGGCTAGCTAATAAACTACAAAATAAAATTAAAATAAAAAGAGAGAAAAAAATGAAACGTAATACTTACAATAAATTAGGAAAATATTAAAAATAGAAAGGGAAAGAAAAGAAAAGAAAAACAAAGTGGAAAGGTAAGAAGAAAAGAGTTCGACACAATCAGATATAGTAGTTAGTGAAATACAATTACGTTATAAGTTGCTTAAATTCACTGATAGAAGTAATACTCTGTGCATGCGGGGACAAAGTAACATCTCTCAAGGATGGATGAATTGAAACATGGAATTAGAAGTTTACGCCCTCTCAGGAACTGCAGAAAATTAACGTTACAAAAAATATACTCTGGCTCCCCTGTGCGAATAAGATTATGCAGGAAAATCAATGTTTTACCCTTTAGGTAAGAATCTAGAGTACAACCCAATATCAATGATCTATAAGGAGAGATATGAGCAAAACGACGCAAACCGAAAGCAAACCGTATACAGTCGTTGAACGCAACCTCAAGCTTTCGATTGCAAACTGAGTCTAGTCTCATGTTTATTAAACTACCATAAGCAAAAAGAGGCACCAAAAGTCTCCTAACTAGTCTCAAACGCAAATCGACGGGAAGTATATTCGCAGACAGCCAAAGTCTCCTAAGTCCACCATAAATTTTCCTTTCCATAGATTTGATATGATCACAGCACCTCAGACGATTATTAATTTTCACTCGCAGATTGATTATACTATTTTCATAAGGTTGTTCCACTTTATTAAGCATAATTGGGGAAGATCCTCAATATTGAGATCATGATTAAAGAGGGCTATACATTGCGATTTATTGGGGTTAGGAAGCAGTTGATTATCAATTGCCCAGCTAAAAATTTCTGAGAGATCATCGTATACTCTGCAGATACAGTCCTCATTAAGTCCACGAGGTCTACATAAGTACAACTGTACATCATCTGCACTGCATACAGGTGCAATTGAACATCATGCACGACATCACATAAATCGTTAATGTAGAGACTAAAGAGAAGAGGTCCTAAGACTGAACCTTGAGGAACTCCACATGTTAAATGCTTTCGGGAAGACGGAACTCCTTTTATGACCACCTGTTGCGACCTATTTGAGGGAAAATTGGATATCATTTTAACACCAGAAGAGGAGAAATAAAAGTTTGCATATAACTTACGCAGCAGTTTTTCATGTACAACACAATCAAATACCCTTGAGAAGTCTAACAAAAGCATCACACCAAGATCTCGCTCATCTAGACTGATATTTCACCAGGTGATCATTACATCCTACATAATGTTCAATCTGGGCTCGAATAAGCTTTTCAAAGACTTTGGAAAGAAAACTGATAATGCTTATTGGACGGTAGTGTGCGAGCACAATGGCAGACATTTTTTTAGCAATAGGAATAATATTAGCTATTTTCCATACTTCTAGGAATTGAGATGTTGTTAGACAAGTGTTCATGATGTACCGAACGTACGGAAAAATGTAAGGCAATAAGATCTTGAGAGGATTTATTTCATCAAAACCAGGTAGCATGGGACTTCATAGAGTGTATCGATTTAAACAGTTCATCATTCTCCACACACTGGAAAGAGAAGCAATTAACACTTTGTTCACGTAAAGTAAGAAAGGACATACTAGGTTGTTGTAGAGTTAATAAATTTGATGCTGGACCTGAAGTAAAGTGCCGGTTAGACTCCTGACCTTACAATAATACTTACTTGGGATAGAGTGAATCGAGTCTTTTGCCAGTTGATTAGATATCTCAAACTCGCCATCCCTAAGTATCTTAGTCATTGAAATATCCAATTATCTTAATTGTTTCGATCACATTTTTTTGGTATTGTCAAGATGCCAAGAAATATTTTACTTCATCAAATTTGGCGCAAATCTACAAGTCTAATATCAGGTCTAGAATATAATTCCCATATTTGGGTAGAGGCTGGACGAACTGCTTTGTCCGCATTAAAAAAATTCCAAAAGAAGGTTTTTCAGCTTATTAACGATGGCAAAATAATAGAAACTGTTGATTACTTGGAGGACCGGCATAATGTCGGATGTGTATCTTTCTTTTATGGCTATTTCTGAATGATCTAATAACATCTCTAGCTTGATGATCCGTTGTAGAATTTTTTCTATGCATAGCACAAGAGCTATAACCTGAGCTCACTCTCACACGCTTCACATCAAATTCGGCCGCAAATTCTATGAATTCTTTATAAGGAGAACATGAGGAATGTGGAACGGTTTACCATCCTCGGCCATCTGTGATGGTATAAGCCCAAAATTTGTTAAAATACCCCTTCTCTTTGTAATACGTGTTTTGACATCATCTCGACTTTCGAAATAGTGAAAGTTCTCAAAGGTCATACCTGTTCTGAGCATTTCATCTAATACCGATTTCAGAGCTTTTAGTTTCTTATCCATTTTTTTTTTTTAAGTAATTGAAAAAATTATGTCTGCCAGGATAAATAGTGACATTGCATAAAATAATTTACTAAATGAAGAATAATCAGGCTGATCATAGCTGTATTACTGCTGTTCTTAAAATAACCAATAATATACGGATTACTATTGAACGGATGAGTTCTCCATCCTAGTGCTCGATCATATTTCTCTATGACATTTAATTCAGTGAATCGTAGCAAGCTGTGTAGAAAACTAATAATGGAATTTAATTTCTCTACCCAGCGGTATCTTCTGGAGTATCGCAAGGATCTATCTTGGGTCCTCTCTTGTTCTCTCTTTTCATGCTTGTTTTTTGTTTTCATCGTTTTGAGTCCAGTAAACTGCACTTTTATCCTAATGATGCTCAATTATAAATCTTAAGACTAATTTGACTAGCTGAAAACGATGTTTTTCGCATAAATTATGATCTATCTCCATTCTGTATGTTTGTGGATCATTGATAACATGCTACACTTAAAGTTCACTAAGACTAAGTGCTTAATTGTATATACAAAACAGTTTCAGATACTTCTTATTTCTCTCTCTCTCTCTCCTATCGTAATTAATGAAACCCAAATTCCAGTTGTCTATTCTGCTTCTAACTTTGGAACTATCTTCAATAGAACTCTTTCCTGGAGTGATCATATTAACTCTCTAATTAAAAAATTATATCCTGGGTTTTGTTCAATCTGGGCGCCTAGTAATTTGACTCCCGTTAAAATTCGTGTGTAGCTAGTTAGGACCCTTCTCGTCACTCTTTTTTACTATAGGTGCGAAATATTTTCGTGTCTTGACTATAGTCTATTCGAAAGCTAAATACTGCATTCAACGCTACTTAAGGTATGGTTTTGGTCTCCGTCGTTTTGATCACGCCAACTACATCCTCGGTTTCAGCCTTATGATCTATTTCAAATATCACGTTGTTATTTTATTGGTTAGATATCTCTAGTCTCGGAACCCCAGCTACTTGTATGATATACTTCAGATTGCGAGATAATGGTGGATTTACCCCCCTCAGTCTTGCTTCGAGAATAAATAACTGTTACGTATGCAAGCTCTGATGCGTCAGCAAAACCATGCAACTCCATCAAATGTATAGACGAGTAAATTTGTCGTGGTATTATTATCTGAGTGATTGTTGAAAAATTTCGCTTAACCTTTCACACTTTCGTGTTATGTCATTGGGTAAAACCTCATCCCAATCTCGTTTAAGCAGCCATATTGTTGAAATAGAATTTTGAGGTTGATTGTTATTGGAGAAAGCCAACCCATGGGATCGAATATTCTAGATGCTTCTGAAAGGATTTTTCGTTTCGTATCAGCTTTGGGAAAATCTGTAGATATGTTGAATAAGAAGACATCGTCTTCTGGGGCCCATTGAATGCCAAGCACCTTGGCTATGCCAGAGTCATCATCAATCGGCAGCGAATCAATATTTGTTGTATCAGAAGACATATTCGATCGCCATTTCACTAGGGGAAATCCACTCGCACTTAGAATTTCAGTTAGCTGCCGTTGTAATAATACTCGTGTTGGTAAAAATGGTGCAGATGAGGTACCGTAGGTAACTGTGTTTAGTTTGAAGTGACATATAGGTTTTGAAAGATCTTCTCGCCAGAGAATTCGTTGGTAATTCCTACCTTCTTGATCTACTAGTACCTGGCGATACATTTTCTCTACATCAGCTGACAATGCTACCCTATATTTACGAAAACTTATCAGGATAGATGTCAGATCCCGCTGGATTGTGGGGCCCACCATTAACGTTTGGTTAAGCGATATTCCAGAGCTAGTTTTGCAGGATCCATCGAAGACTACCCGTATTTTGGTATTCGGTCCCTTTTTGAACACCGCGTGGTGGGGAAGGTAAAAGTATTTATCTGCTTCCCTTGACATTTGCTTAGTAGGTACATGCTCCATATGTCCCAGTTGTTCATATTCATGCATGAATGATATATACGCTTGTTTGTAGGCAGAATCTCTAGAAAAGCGTCGCTCTACTGATCGTAAACGAGCAATTGCATTTTGTAGAGAGTTACCAAGGTGCTGCTTGTTTTTCTTGAATGGAATTGAAACTACATATCGGCCACTTTCTTCACGACAGAATGTTGCTTTAAACTGAGTCTCAGCTAGTGCTTCTTCTTCACAAATGGTGACAGTTGAAGTGGGTAGCTCCTCTATGGTTCAAAACCGTTGCAAAGTTTTATCAAGGTTGGTGAAAACTGTCGTGTTCATGCTGTGCACTGAAGATTCCTTTGCAAGTGCACCAGTAATTATCCAGTCAAAAACTGTCTCTTGAGCAATAAGAACTCCCATGTCATTGTACAATTTTCCCGCTCTAATTACTTCGAAGAATTTGTCAGCTCCTAGCAGTATGTCAATGGGTGAGGGCTGGTGAAAACTAGGATCTGCTAGGTATAATTCCTTAATATAGTTTAGACGGAATGTAGGATGACAAATTGCTTATTATGAATGCCATTACTTCAATTAGTCGAGAGTTTTGGCAGCGTGGGAAGAGATTTAGATGAATCTTTCCCTTGGTAATTCCAACGTTGGTAGAGGATAGTCTGATAAGCGATAATCTTCCGCCTCCTTTTCTCAAGCCCAACCGATCTGCACATGATTGGGAAATAAGAGAATTTTGGGAACCAGAATCTAATAGTAATCAACAGTTTTGATAATTCCCTTTAGCATCTCTAACGTAACAAACAGCTGTGGGTAAAAGAGCAATTGCCGATGTGTTATTACAATTACTTGACAGCTTGTCTGCGTAAGTCGTAAAAGATGCCAGCTTAGAATCTTGCAGTGGTGACACAGAGGTAGTTAATGATTCCTTGAATGAACCGAGATTTCTTTTAAGATTACAAGCTGGTGGTGTTGAGATGTTTTCTACGTTGATTGGAGAATTTGAGTTGATTGGAGAGATTGGGTTGATTGCAAAGTTGTTGATAGGAGTATCAATGTTGAGGGAAGAATTGAAGTTCCCAGAAGAATCATTCACAACTGTGGAATTGATTGACGTTGGTTTCTGGCACAATTTGAAACTTGAGCTATGTAGCAACAAATGGTGGTTACCCTTACACTGCTGACAACGTATCTTTGACCAACAATTCTTGACTCAATGGTTACAACCCAAACATCGAAAGCAGAGCGATTTAGAAACAACAAATGATTTGCGGTCCTGCAAGGTAGTAGCCTTAAAGTCGGGGCATTAATAGATTAAATGATTTCTTGTGCACTTGGGACACGTTTCTTGCTTTGTTGACATTGAACTGTGGAGTGTTTTTACTGTTTGCCACGATTTTTTCTCACCGACCATTATTGCTTCTAAGATGTCACATCTCTTGTTCAGAAACTTTAGAAATTCCTCAAATGAAGGAAAATTCTTTTCAGATGTTTCCTGCGACCATAGTTCTCTGGTTTCCAAATCAAGTTTTGATAAGGCTATATGTGTGAGCCAAGGATCATGTTTTTCAGCATTGACACCTAAAGGCCTTAAGCCGCGAATGACCTCATCAAGCGTATCTGTAAGGTTTCGCAACGATTTTGCAGTGACAGTAGCTACCGTGGATTGATCGAGAAATGTTTTGATAAAAGACGTGGCTATATGGGATGGTTTATCAAATCGTTCCTTAAGTTTGTTCCATGCCTCAGTGTAAGCTGCGTCAGACACCGATAAATGCCGTATCAATACTGCTGGAGTATTCCTTAATAGTCCTTTCAAGTACTGAAATCCACTAAGTGAATCTTTTGCGTTAATAGAAGAATCAAAAAGATCCTTAAATGAAGGCCATTCCTTGTAGTCGCCAGCGAAGGACGGAATATTTAACTTGGGAAGTCGAGCGAATTGAGAGTTGTTCTGAGATCGATCCAGCCCTTGAAACATGGACTGTTGTGTTAGCAATAATTGGTTCATGGTCGAATTTAAATCGTTGTTAGGGGCAGCATGTTGTTGATGTATATGTTCTCGATCATTTTGAGCGCGTAAGAGTAAAAATTTTATGTCGAAATATTTATGTTCCATTTCTTCTATTTCAGAAACTTCTGGATCAATAAGAATTAAACAATCTTCAATTGAGCAAAATTCCTTCCAACTTTCTTCTAATTTTTGCAGTCGAACTGTAATCTCCTCTAAAGCATTTACAGAAGTAATATTATCTGCAAAGGTTTTTAAACGCGTAAGAGTACCCTTGACTCGGCCACGTTTCTGAATTAACGTGCTCTTATCTTCTTCCTTCATTTTATAAGAAATATTGTTAACACCGTAAGACGCTGTAAATTCTCAGGCCTTGTAGAAAGTTTCACTTAAACCAATCGAAACGGAAAGTTTCAGATAGAGAAGGTTAAATGAGTCTATGGTCTGTTTTCCTTCTAGAATGTTAGCGCTTTGATTTTTGCACTATTATACACGCCATATGAATGTATCTTTTTATTCTGTTGATTGAAGAGGAAATTTCCCGCGTTCCGGCACCAGAATGTTGAATTGAATTCCTTTCCCGTGTCTCGCTCTTGAGACTTTGATTAGTTTTCTTTATATTTATTGAGCCTTCAGCACGTAGAAGGTTGGTTTTGGACGTTTGAAAATAACAAAACTTGCTAACAACTGAATGACAAATTTATTTTCCTACCTCACAGCTTACTAGTCTACAGAGAAAATTATCAAAACTAAAAACAATTGTGATTACATGATTTCAGTTAATCCAAAAACCCAAAAACAATTACACTCCTGCATACCCGGCTACCCCGGTAGCCAGGTATCATTTGTATGAACGATGTAAGAATTCATAGGAAATTTCAGCTAAAAGCAACAATGTAGCCGACATGTGGATGTGGATTATGGAAATGGCCCACGAAGTCAGTGAAGACAGCGACGAAGAATCTAATCACAATGCCACGGAAGGGTCGAGCACTCAGGACAACGTTTAACACGCCTAAACGCCACCAACGTCCGAACTTTAAGCCATAATATTCTTCGACAAAGAGCAGGTCCAATTCGCTCAACGGCCCTCTTGTCTGCTTTGGACACCTTCAAATGTATTTTTAATTATGTAATGTACAACATAAATATAAAGGAGACGAATAGGAATCCAAACAGCGTTTATGATCAGCACAATAGTGAACGTTCAGAAATGCCACCAAAAGTTTGGAAAATTGTAACTGCAGAAGAATTTGATTCCAATTTAAGGATTCTTACAACTGCAGGTGTACGTCATTCTAATGACGAACACATAAATCAGTGTTATTATGCTGTCGACACTCCACTATGTCGATAATGTGTCCGGAAATAAAAGAAAACCGTAGTAATACATTATTACAACAACACGAAAAGTGGAGTAGATAACATGGTAGGTAAAAGGCGGACACAGAGATATGGCATGTGGCTTACAAGATTTATTCGGAGAATCATCCTGTTGGTTCAAATCGAACACAACAACACCGGATTTTCTTACAAGTCTTGGGAAGGCAACTGACGTTACATCATATTACGACACGGTCTACAAATGTAAATATTACAACAAACTTCGAGAGCAGAACTGGAATTGAATGTATGTTAGGAAGGCCAATTCTGCGGCAACTACCTGAAGAATCGGCCACAAGAACTTTTCGAGACAGTAGTGGACGTACCGCATAGGCAGGAAATGTTATGTCTGTCTAACGACCAGCCCATAAAGACGATGTGCCATCAGAAAATTCTGTTGCACCTGTAACAAGCCTATATGTAGCGGGCACACAATAACCGTAAATAAATGCCATTTATGTATCTAATTCATAATATTGTAAATATTTTTATTATATGTAAAAAAAAACACTTTTTTATAGATTTACATGTTCGTTTTCATAATATTAACTTATTTTTTTCTCCAACTTAAGTTAATTAACCAACTACGTGATAACGTTTCTCATATAAAATCTCTGGCTACCCGGGCAGCCTGAGGGTGTTGACTACGGATAGAAAAGTTTAAATTCAAAATGCCAAAATATTATAAATTTTTTATAAAGTTTTTTTCATAGATCGACATATTCCAAGTAACTTTGGGATGGCATGGATCCTCGAGCCAGTATATTTCTACTAACAGTTTTTACATTGAATCAAAGTCAAAATGGCTACCCGGGTAGCCGGGTGTGTACACAAGGGTTAACTAAATTACAAATGGCCTATACACATCCAGTCCATTATTATTGTTGTTATTACAGTCAGGTACGTTTGGTAACTTTAAATGCAATGTTTTCAAGCAGTTGAAACCAGTCTAAATTTTAGTTGTGCATAAATTTCATTATTCTTCCTTTATATCTTAGTTCTAATTATTTAATTTCTTATTAATCTACTTGTTTTTAATACTAATTATGGGATACCTTACCCACACATTAATCTTGTACATACTAAAATAAAATTTTATATCTTTTTGCACAATGCCAAATAAGTGTAAAATAAATAAAATAAAATATACACAAGCATACAAATTTATATGTATATAATAAGACTACATATATTATATCTACACGCGACTTTTCATCATGCAATCCGTACAAACACTGCAATGTAAATGCTCTTTTAAATACTCTTGTCAACAACTAATTAAAACCGAAATGGTATATGTACTTAGCAGATGATTACAAAAAAATAAAACATAAGCAGCAGAAAGTGACAAGCCATGAATACACTAAACAAAAAAAATAAATATTGTAAAAAATGTCTGCGAGTCAGTACGGAGGTAAAAGGAAATACACACATATCTCATCTTATCCCATTTAATTAATGGGTTTTTTGCATGCTTCTTAAATATTCTCTCTCTTGGTGGTATCACCACAGCTGATGAATGAAGGTGCTAGTATGTTTGTTTTGCCGGATAAAATATCTAAGATGAAAAAATAAAAATATAAACAAAAAATTTCGACAAGTAACATGTTTTATGCTTGCTCCTCAATTACATGGCAGGTAAGAGACGCGGTGTAAAAATAAAAGATCTGTGAAATTTATTTGCATGTCCATAAAATTTATCTTGTCGGTTTATGTAGTAATTTTTCTTAGTCGTAATTTTTAGTAATAACCAAAACGATTTGTCATACCTATGCAAAATTTTAAATTTCGATTTTGCATATATACAATGGATCCAAATAATTTTGTCCTTTCATCTATGAATCATAAGAAAACCGAGGACAGAATTCCCTCTGTAATTGATTTCTATATTAGGTATGTAGTAAAATCTGCAATCTGTTTTATTCCTTTTTTTTTTCTGTGTAAGTGTACAAATCACGAAAGACGAAACTAATAAATTAGACACACTTATGTACATATATCCAGGGAGTGCCTTCCCAACAAAAATTAAAATCTTGTTTCGTGTCAGGGAGGAAGTACAAGCAGCCGTAAGAGATACCACCAGTTCGGCTTCTTTAATTACATGCATGAGACATGGCCATTAATTAAATTTCTGTAAATTTCCCTCTCAGAACAAAAAGCAATCTTTCGACTTTTAGTGACATTTTGGCTTATGTGGAAGGTAAGGTATCCGTGCCTGTTCTGAGTAAGAAGCGAAAATTCTCTGTTTGCTGTATGTAAATTTATATGTGCATTTCTATATATCTGTACATTTATGTATGAAATATATTTAATTATTTTTCATTGCTGCACTAAATTTTTTTTTTTTTTTACTTAAGTACATATATGAAAAATATTTCGCAGTTCTTTTCGAAATTAGTATGTACTTAAGAAGGGGAAAAAGAGGGTATCTCTCAAAATGTAAGCGCAGTATTTTGAACATCTGCAAAAATTATACTAACCGCAGAAAAAATATTATAAACACTAGTAATAATATTTTTCAAAATATTCTATTTGAAGCAGTTAAAGGTGCCCGACCATAAAGAGTTTCTTAGATTAATTGACATAAGGAGTTCCACATTAACTTAATTTATTAAAGTGCAAGAAATTAAATAAATAATCTGGATACTGAAATCTTATGACTTTAGATAATATCCTTACTATTTAAGTGTCCTCAATGTTCTTAATTTGGAGTAGTCATCAAACAGAGTGTCGGCAAAAGGTGACACGTTGTCATAGCGTCGAAGTTTAAAAATATAACAAAATATGGAACAAAACGAGCTCATTGGAATTCTCAGTCCTGTAAATTTTCAAGTTCAAGTACCAGTAACAAGACTTATACTTAAAAATTTTTTAAGTGTACCTACAAGTCCCGGTACTGGTACTTCAAAAAATGTTCAAGTACAAGTCCAGGTACTGATACTTTGGTATTCATACGGTACTTATGAGTACCAGTATCTGGACTTGTACGTAAAAATTTTACCGGGATTTGTACTTGAAAATTTTTCAATTGCCAGTACCGTGACTTGAACTTGCTTTTAAAAAAAATTTTAAGTACAGGTCCTGGTATTGGTACTAGTATTTAAGTACCAATGTACAAGTCAGATAAATCTCATCGGAGTGATATGACACAATCGGTAAAAGTAAGGCTGGTACGCTAGTTTTAATCGAATTACTAAAGAAGTGATGCCGGTGAAATCCCAAAAGGCGTAGAAGCCGGAAATAAATTGCACTAATAACTAATAAATTACTAACTCCAAATTTTTCAAAGTGTTACCGTAGAGCTACCCTAAATAGCTGAGAAAACAAATAAAAATCCGGACTCACAATGCTAGAAAATCCCAGTATTAGCAAAGACCACAAGGACTTTGTAAGGGAAAAAAGTATATCGACACCTATGGCGGAAGAACAAAAGAATTCATACTCCTTAGGAGAGCAGAGCTACAAATGATTACAGAAATCCTCTCAGCCCACTGCTGCTTGCGATATCATCTAAAAAAATGGGCTTGACTGAGACTTCAAACTTCATCCTGCTGCTTTCGTTGAAATTATCCTAAAATTTCGGAGCACCTGCTCTGCAATTCCGAAGTATTGGCAAGGCGGACATTACTCCACCTGGAACATTCTTCTCCTCCGTCAAACTACGTGTGGAATCTCAATCTCATAATGATTTTGGACTTTATTAATACTCTAAAGCGAGAAAGGAAGTAAATTGAACGGCGACTCCCAATAGATCTTTCAGGTTGCAGTGAGTACGGGGATAACGCCTGAGCACCCGTCCATAAATCTAATATAATCTATCCACAAAATTTATATGGTTACCTTAAGTTAATCTAGGAGTAAGAAGAGGTGTTACTACACTATTTATATGAACTGGAGAAAAATCGGAACAGTCAGTACTCGGTGTAGTCATAAATAAGCACTTTGATTCATTAGCATTCAAGATCGTCTTTATGATAACAAATTCAATCCTCGTACAAATCAATAAGGCTTGAAAGTACTAGCTCTATATTGTTCGTATATTAATGAAGCGCCAATCTTTAATAACCTTCAATAAATTATAAAAATAATAGAAAGCTTAGAACTGAACCCTGCGGGTCGCCTGCCAAGAGTGGAAGAAAGTTAGATTAACTTTCCTTAATATATTCAGATTGGTATCTATCAGTCGAATAGTTGGCAGTTAGCCTAGATGTCTGGGATGTAAAATTTCAGTATTTAACGAGTTTTACAAATAAGTCATAATGATTAACAGTATAAAAAGTTTTAGAAAAAAAGGGTATTCAGATTCTTGTCAATGACTTGTCGCAAGTCCTCTGAAATTTTGAGCAGAAGCAGAAATGCAGTTATGCTTAGCTCGAAGTCTAAGTCTAAGACTAACAGAAATCAATAAGATATTATTCTGAATATGCTCAGTATTTTGCGTGGACATCATTTTTACGGTAGGTAACCTTAGAGAAGAATGATAAAATAATTATTGATCTGTATTCACTGCAGCCATTACCATTAGATTTGGGAATGAATTTAGAATATGTCCTTTTACAAGAAATGTATCTAGTTGTATAAATCAAGTATTGATAATATGCGTTAGAGGTGAGATTATAAATCCAAAAAGACCCTGATAAATCAATTGCATCATAACTCACAGCATTTAGCAGCTCAGCGTCATTAGACTAAATAGGTATAATTCGAGTCCGCCTTAGATGGAAATTAACTATTAAACTCATCAGGATTAGATAGGTTACCAGCAATGGACATATGTAGACATAGACAAACCCAATTGAAAAAAAATAATGACAGTCTAGATTTCGATTTTCATATGTTTTAATCTTGTCCAATGTGGACTTGAACTTAAAATTTTTAGAATCGGTCAGACGGAATAGAAGAATTTTTAGAAATACTTTTTATTTTTACGATTCCAAATCAAATTATTTCATACAAAAGAAAAAACAAGTAGGAAAGCTATAGAATTTGTCTAAGACCAAATCTTATGATACACTGGATAGTTCGTTTGTAATTTCGTATGGTCACCAATCTGCGCAAGTTTGATTTTTGAAGTGGTTTTTCGCATATATATCTTGAATGGTTCATCGGACAGAAAAAAGGTTTTTATCAAATTTTATAGCATTTCATATTCTGAAGAACTTTTCGGTACAATCAAAACATCTAGGACTTGTCGTTTTCACAGTATATATAAGAAACCAACATTTTAATATGGCAACGCCAAGAAAGGGTTACCAGATTTATTTACTATTGCTATCAAAGCACCATGTACCAAATTCTCAGGCAATGTCCAAATATATAGTGTAAAAAGAAATTTTTCTTTGGCAACCCTACGAAGGAGTTGCCCGATTCGGGCCATTTTTGATCTTAAATTTACTTTCTTTTTTTTTTTAAAAAAAGCCTGTGTGCAAAATGTCAGCCCTCTAAGTGTACGCGTTCTGGAGTTATCGTGAGGACGGGCGGACAGACGGACGGACGGACATGCAAAAATTAAAATTACTTTTAATTTTGTGCGTGGCTGTCCAAATCCATTTTGCTCTACCATCATTATTTCTAGCTGTTACAAACGGTATGACAAACTTAGCATACCCTTTAGATTTCAGAACAAACGCGTCGTCCGGTTTTTGAAGCCGAGACCTGCCGCTTTCCCCGGCTTCAAAAACCGGATGAGGCGGTTGCTTCTTCTCCTGTATTTAATAATTCGATTTGGAATCGTAAAAATAAATAAAAAAATCTAAAAATTCTTCTGTTTTCATATGGTTGAAATGTTCAAGTGTCCAATAACAGACGACCTAGTGCAGCAGTTGGTTACAGAGAGAGTGAGGGCAATTTCCTAAATATTACCAAAAATAATTTTTCACATCACTTTGACGGAACCAAACATGTCTACGTTACACTTGTACGACTTGACATTTCTCTTTTCTATATAAATCTATGCAAGCAACATTAACAAGCGTTTACGCGCCCACATGATTTATCATCCACAGTTCCACTAATGCCCATCATTGAGTATAATTATCGTTCTCGCCTAGAGGTGAGAGATTTTCTGTTTAATTAGAAGAAACTAATTACTGTTCAGAAATATTAGAGGTATGCGCATAAGTTAATTTTAGCTCACTTTTTTTTGTATTTTTTTTTTTATAGACGGGAAAAATGATCGATGCAAATTATTTTCCACTTATCGCACGGTTCCAGAAATTAAATTACTTGAGTTAGAACCTAAAAAGGATAGACTATAAAGAAGACAAATTTAAGCATTTCGCTTCATGCGATATAACCGCGTAGATGTGTTGGGTTTTTAGTCATGGAAGTAAGAAAAATAAAACAAACCTTGAAAAACTATGAAATTTAATAAAAAGGATTCCATTATATTGTAAAATTTTTTAACAAACAATGACAACTGAATATTGTAAACAAACAAGCAGAAATGCTCAGAAATGTCGAACTAAAAGAAAATTAGGGGAGCTCTCTTGACATGCCTCCCCATCGTGTGCACAAGTATAAATGTTTATCAAAGAGTAGAATAAAGGTCCGTGCAATGGAAAAATATATATAACGCATTATTTTAGGGGTTTTCCTGGGAAGTGTGGGTAGTCTTGTTATGTTGTAGTTTTTTTTTTTAGGAAACTTAATCTAATCTGATCTTCCTTCAATTGTGTGTCGTCTAAATTTGAACTCCTTTGATGATCTCAAGAGTAATTTGGTTTTGTTCTTTTATGAACCTTCAAGGAAAGAAAAAACAAATGCGGAAACATTTTTGAAAAAAGCATGACGAAACTAGGTATCGGAAGGGAATAGGTAAAACTTTTGTACCAGCCCAAACAAAACACATCTTGGATCTGGAAGTGGAATGATAATAATATATATAACAAAATAATAAACGAATAGTTATTGGGCTTATTATCTAGTCCAAATAACGCGCGAGAACACTAGTTCGCATGGTACTAAAAAGAGTACATAGCGATCCACTTAGCTACATGATTTTTTTTTTTTATTCTCAGGTATTCATGCACCTTAGATGATGACTCATCATATCAGCTAAATCCATTGTTTGGGCTACTGCATGGAACTGCAGCTAAATAACTATACTAAATACTAAATAGCTACTAAATAGCTACTTTTGTATATCGCCCTGGATAGTAGACAGAAATCCCGTAATAAAAACATTTTTAAAGATTGCAGAGTAAGTCGAGTTTAGCTTAACATGAAATCGATTATTATCCGTGTCTACACAGTTTCAAGTGTGCTTATTCTCATGTATCAGGTAATATTACGATTACCTGAAAATGGATCAAATTATTAAAAAAATCAAACATATAATTTTGAACATAACCTCATTAAATGTTGGCCAATTCAATTCCATTTTTTTTTTGTAATTTAATTTCTTCGTCAGTCATCTTTTTACCCAACTATTTTTATCAAACTTTATCTGCCCAACAAAAATTTAAGGATGCGACATAGAAATCTCTTAAGAAAAGTCAGATTATGAATAGGAATACCTTTAAGGTTTTACGTTGTCTGTTAGATCTGTGAAAGTTGTCGAAGTAAATTCAAATTTTCCAGGACAATGCCTATATTGAAAATCTTCATTTGCTGTTTTATAGCTATTGCTATATTATGTATATATATTATTTCTTATCGAGACCAACGGCGACGAATATTTACGAAATTGTTTTAGTTCGACATTTAAATATTGTGAAATTAGATAAGTCTATAATGTAATTGGCGAATTGAGTGAAAGTGCATTCCACTCCAAACATCCGACGCGATTTAAATTCTTCTTAAATCATAGGAAGTAGTGTTTACTTGAAAAATAAAAGAAAATTTGCACGATTTTGAAAGAAAAATAAAAGAAAGTGCTGACATTTAATTAATAGATACCTTTCTTTTCCTCAACCCCACCCTTCTTTTCTGACGTATTATGGAAAATAAATTAAAATCCTCAAATTCTATACATAAAACTGATATGCCAGTATTTATTCCAAGTTCCAGTACCAGGACCCATACTTAAAATCTTTTAAGTACAAGTACAACTTCCGGTACTGGTACTTAAAAATTTTCAAGTACCAGTCCAGGTACTGGTACTTATAAGGTTTAAAAGCTTTTGAAAGCTCAAATGAGAAATTTTGAATAATCTATAGCCATCTAAATAATTGGATGAAGTTTCTATTTACGAAATATCATAAAATATGTTGTAAAAACATAGGAAATTAAAAAGAATCTTATGAGCTTTTGCTGTTTTAATTTCTTATTTTGGAAGTTCTTCATACAGTATTAGAGTTTGCGTTTAGCAAAACAAATGTCACATCAGATTGTGATTGCCGTTGTGTAGCATTTACAAGCCGTACAAATGAAAAGCAACGTTCCACAGGTGCGGAGGAACGGAGAGCGGTGTTGCACTTGATTGCCAACCTTCTCGATAAAGGATATCGATTCAGCATGTAAATTTCTGTCCAACAGTTACTCATATATTGCGCTAATTTTCTTTCTATTTTACTGAAGGCGGTAAGATTTGTAGAGGCACTGTCGAGACGCAAATAGCCTCTATTATTAGAAGACATGTTTAAATAATTTACAAGACCTGAAGTACTTCATGTTATGCCTGTATTTGGAGTAACTGCGTTAAGTACCAGTACTTGAAAAATTTTTGAGTACCAGTACCCGGGACTTGTACTTAAAAAAATTTAAAATCAGGTCCTGGTACTGTGTATTTGTAAAAACTTAAGTACTTTACAGGTCTCCAGTTAGATACACATTTTAGAACTATTATTTATGTTTTGATTAATCACTAATAAAGAGATAGTTAAAGTCTGTATACGCTTTAGCTTATGTTTTTTTTTCTGCAAGCATATTTAGAACCTGTTGCGCTGTTAGTTTGTTTTTAATTATCTCGTTTTCAATGTTTAGGAGTGCCATATTCGAAAACCTGTCCTGAAGCATCAACGCATAAGGAAAAGTCCCTTTCACAGCCGACCGGCTCACGAAAAGATCAAGAGCTGCTTGCAGAAACTTGTATAAATTTGGGCAGAAGTCTTTATTAATTTCTTTTTTCTGACTTTCCAAATTTACTACTATGTTTTGGAACTTATTTCTTTATTATTTTTATTTCAGCGCCTGAAATGTGGAAATATCAATATTGAAAAAAAAATTATAATTTGCTACAAATGCCTCTCCATGTTTCAGGTACAACTTTCGTCGTCTGAATTCTTGTTTCGGCCATACGCCTTCAACCTAATAAGTTGGAACTTTATTATTTTCAAATCTATGCGATAGGTTTTTTTTTGTCATAGTTTAGTGTTATATAGAGGCTCTGTACACAGAGTGTCATCAATTTTCTAGTTATTGAAGATAAGATACAGAACTTAATAATGAACCTATTTTTTTCGAGGTTGGCTATATCCCATATACAGTGTATTATATGTCCAATGATGAGTCCGAAAGAAGAATTCAAATTTTTTTCTGCAAAATGTAACGCATTTTGAGTGATGTGTCAGATTAAATAGATTATTTTCATATATTTTTCCCAACCTAAAATATTTCATTTCCTTTACATTTTTGTTAAATGAAAAAAATGACACAAAATCAATTCTGAAACAATATTTTATATTGAATAAAAAATATATTATATTCACATTTCAGATAACTTATATTAACTGAGATCATTAAACAAAATACTTCAAAATAAACATAAATTTAAATTCATAAATTCAATATACATTTTAGTGCTTCATAAACTTTTTTTATAATATTACATATTATTATAATGATTAATATTCATTTATATAAGAAATATAGAAAACAAATCTACATAATTAAGGCTAATAAAACTCAGCTTTACTTCACAGCTTCAAATTTGAATAAAAATAAAATAAAATTTTAGTGGGGCCTTTTGGCTAAGCCAGAGTGTTTTTCTTAAAAAGTTTTTATTTTTTTTTATGTTTAGAAGAGCAGTCATGTATTTGACATCTTTTTCATTCGGAAAAAATCGAAATAACTCTTTAATATCTGTTATTTTTTCTTGTGGAACCAGGCGTTGCGGAATAACTGGGATCACAGCTGAAAGAACATTTTTTGGGGTGGCTAACTTTCTTTTTGTCACCTTTCTATATAACGAAACTGTAGTATATCCGATTTCCAAGAAAGAAGTTTTTAATTTTTTTTATAATCCATTATTATCTCTTTCTTTGTTCTCACACAGTATGGCTTTGATTTTAGTAAATGGCACTTTATCAAAATTTAATTTAGCTGCAGGCACAGAATATGACCGGAAATCTTTTTCTTGCATTTGTAAAATTTTCAATCGCACCTTATCAGAATTGAATTTTTTTAGCATTTTTATTAACTGTAATGGGCTGAAAATTTCTGCATTTTTCATGTAGCGCTCTAGAGCTGAATGAACATAATCTACCTCTTGAATGTTAGAATGACCTGGTATCGAAAATTTTTGGATAATGCATTCTATGTAACTTGCAGTGCTTTTTCAGAAACATTATTATTCCAGTGCTATTTACTTTGTTCCGGTTTTGAGGGACGCGACTATCACTCCACAAAGTTATTTTTGAAACCATCAAAAAATCTTGTATAACTTGTTCTAATATTCGAAGTAAAGCACTCGTAATATCGTTTCCAGACCGCCCAGAATGACCTTCCGTCCATATGCAGCAATATGTGATTTTTTTTTGCTTTGGTAAAATTAAAGTCCCAGTTAAATTAAAAGTATTTAGTTTTCTCTTATAATAGAAAATAGAAGCATTTCCCTTTGGTAAGCCAATAACCTTCTGAAGATCATAATATATGATTGCATGTGTTGCATCAATATTACTACGGTCAACATCTCTATCAAGGCTCTATCAGGCCATCTTTTCTTTTTGGTGTTGCTCATGCACTAATTTATCCACTCCTGTCGGATTTATTTTAAACAAGTAACATTTATCGCAAATGTCTTTCTTCGGTTTATGGAAAGCGATGTTAAACTTTGTATTAAATATTTTTCTATATATTTTTATACATTTTTTTTTAACTTAAATCCTGTTCCAAGTACATCTTTTGGCTTGTAGATCGACAATAGTGCGACTCCACAGTTTTAAAACTGTTGATGTGTTATCTAATAATAACACTACGTTCTCGCTTTGACTGCTTAATATCGACTGAATTTCTTATGACATTATGGTGTGGTTATACATATATGTATACTTTTTACATTGAAAACCAAAACAAGGACGGATGTGGACGCAAATAAAAAAGAGAGAAAATAAGATTTGGACATATCCATATGATTTTGTACACACTTCTATTACAAGCCTATGGATATGGACTAAACAAGTATGGGGAAAAAATACATATCCATAATAATTACACATAATATTGTTAAAACGTACGAACATGGATGGAACATAAAAAAAGCATTTAATATTTAATCGTTCATATACATAAGTTGGATATATCGTTACGGATATGGACAATACAGCAAATTAGATCACTATATTACATTTTCGCTTATTTCCATAAACATGGATATGGACTAAATAAATTTAGGTAAGGATATGGACTAAATATAATAAAAGATATATATCAGTCCAAGTTTGTTGTGCATGGAAATAACCGAAACAAAAAAAAAAAAAATAAAAAGTACGAAAATTGTATGAATATTTTGGACATACGCCAAATTTTTGCATGTGTCCGAATTTACTCGAAAAAAGCTTTCGAGAAAGTGGATATGGACGAAAATTGTCACTGAATATACCAGAAAGTAATAAAGATAGATAAAATCCGATTACAGATTCTGAAAGATCGTGTCCGAACACTATATAAAGCATTCCTAACTCGAAAAATGTAAAACTGGCGTATGGCCGAAACAAGAATTCAGGCGATACTTTATAAATGACTCAATTGACTGTGCCAAAGGTAGTTTTTCAAAACTATTTTTGAAGTTCGTGATAATGTTGTCCATTACTTGGTTGTACATATGCAGCTTCCAATATTCGGATGGCCTTATATCTAATGGAAAATCTACTTTTACCTTTATTGGACATTATCAGAAAATTTTTGCTCGCTTCGGTTGTCTTCTCCTTTTCGAGACTCGAGTAGGTTCTAGACAAATTTAATATTTTTCTGTGAATTTCTTAGTTTTCCGAAGTATTTATTGCCTAGAGTCGCTAATATAGTTTTATTCCATAATATAATGTAATAAGAATATTATTAAATTTTTTAATTGCGCAGGAAATATTTCTTCCTTATAACGATAATAATCAGCAACGGATTCACGTTGGGATTAGAATCGAAAAAGCCTGAAAAAGCATTTTTTCCGGAAAATTAAACAAAGTTTTACGAAATTTTAAAAAATTTCATTGATATCAAAGGTTATAAATTAAAATTTCCGCACAAATAGTCAAAATACGTCTGCATAATTTCTGCTACGGATCACGCCTTTGTCAAAAATCAGTGGAATCAGAGTAATGTCAGAATTTTTTTAAAAAGATTTTAATTGGCTTTCTTGAAGAAAAGAACTCGTTAAAGTCTTTTCGGATCCGTTCCGATCCGAACGGATTCAATTTAATTTGGCCTAAGATCGTACGAATTGACGATTGTTTTTTATGGGAATTTTCACAATTTTCTATGACGGGGGGCAGTTCGCATTCTGGGGGGGGGGGGTCTTCCCTGGTCCCTACCTAGTTACGTCAATGCTCTTGAGCACTAATCGGAACAAATCTCATCTTCCAGGTGATTCACATCTAATAATATAACATGTTATTTTTATTTTATTTTAATTTTTGTGCTCATACAATTGTAGCTACATACTTGTTTGTGTAAGGCATCCGAGAATCATATACTACATCCAAACCCTCAATTTCAATCGATGAAATAATTTCCTTCACTTGGACATCGATGTCGGTTATATTAAACGGTTTGTTGGACCCACGTCCTGTTGCATACAGCTCTCCTTTTTCCATAGCAAAGTTTCTTTTGGTGTTTTTTTTACTAATATCGTATTTACATTTCAATACTAAATAATCGCGGTAAGTCTCACCACTTGTGGAAATATATGTTGATTCGATACTTCCTCGCATTCACTTTGTCTTCGAATCTATACTTGTTTGTTTGCTTGCACTCTACTATATGTCTTTTTTTTTATGGACTAGGGAAACCAGTAGCTCAACTTACCTTCTGATAAAATTTGCAGCCCTCTTGCATGGTGGCATTTTTAAAATTACTCAATATAAATAAAAATATTGTTACGCGCCACAAAGTGATACAAGCGACATCTATTGGGAATGGAAACAACTTTAGGTTAGTGACATCCTAGTAAACTGGGTTTGGAGAATGGAATATTCAGGAAGGTTCTAGGATAATTCGTAGAGTATAAATACGGCGCTGCTCACATCCAGGAGGCGAGTATTATTTCAGACAGCGAAGTGAACGAAGTAAACTATTGGGATTGCGATAATTAGAAGTACAGTACTAGCGATAAACAAAGAGTTGATTTGATAATTATTTGTGAATTTGTGAGAGTAAACAGTAAAGTTAAATAAAGAAAGAACTTTTGAATTATATCTGAAATATTGTGTTTTAAATAACGAACTAAGGCCACGCTCGTAACAACTGGTGTCAGAAGTAAAATAAAAATCGCGAAATAAAGTGGTGGCATTTGACTTTGAAATTCAAAGAGTGATTAATTTTGTGAAATCGCGCAAGAATGGGACGCAAACTAGAGGAGCTTCGCATACAGGAATTGAAAGTGGAGTTGGGGAAGCGGTCATTACAAACGACTGGCCTAAAGAATGTTCTAGTCGAGCGACTTAGACAAGCTTTGATAGAGGAAGAAAAGAATCCTGAGACATTCGTTTTCGAAGAAGAACCAGAAATTGAGGAAGAGCCTGCAATGAACATAGAACAGCTTTTAAGTACTTTAATGAGCAAAATGGAAGCCCGTTTTGATGAACAAAAGAATTCTCTCCAGGAACAAAAGAATTCTCTCCAAGAACAAAAGAATTCTCTCCAGGAACAAAAGAATTCCCTCGAGGACCACAAGAAATCTATGGAAACCCGTTTGGACGAACAAAAGAATTCTCTCCAGGAACAAAAGAATTCTCTCGAGGACCACAAGAAATCTATGGAAACCCGTTTGGACGAACAAAAGAATTCTCTCCAGGAACACAAGAAATCTATAGAAACCCGTTTGGACGAACAAAAGAATTCTCTCCAGGAACAAAAGAATTCTATGGAATCACGTTTAGATGAGCAGAAGAATGCTTTGGATGAACAAAAGAATTCTATGGAATCCCGTTTAGATGAGCAGAAGAAATCACTGGAAACGCGTTTGGATGAACAAAAGAGTTCTCTGGAGAATTGTCTAGAAAGTCGCTTAGAGGAACAAAAGAATTTCCTGAAAAACTCGTTAGACGAACAAAATTTAAAAATTGAAGGAATCGAGCAAGAAGTGGCGGAAGTTCAACAAAAAGTGACCGAACAGCTTGACAATTTCAAATCAGATTTGGAGAAGATGAAGCATCGACAACCACGGCACGAAGGAATTGAAATATCCAATGCAGGCAGAATGAAACCTCCAATATTTGATGGACAAAATTCGTGGCATATTTTCAAGAGACAATTCGAGGCTGCTTCCGAAGTAAACGGATGGAATGATGCAGACAAAGCTACAGCTCTGGTATTAGCACTTCGAGGTTCTGCATCAGAGCTTTTACAAACTATACCGATAGAAAGGCAACGTGATTATACTTCATTAGTACAGGCGATAGAGTTACGTTATGGAGATGAACACATGCAGCAAGTATATCGCCTACAGCTACGCAACAGGATTCAAAAGCATGGCGAATCACTACAACAACTGCAGGCTGATGTGGAAAGATTAGCTTATCTCTCATACTCTAGCGTAAATGTGGATTTCCTTAATGAAGTGGCAACAGAAGCATTTGTGAACGCCATTGCAGATCAAAATTTACAACAAGCGTTGAGGCTAGCAGGAAAGAAATCAACAGCAGAAGCACTAGCCTATGCACTAGCGTATGAATCTGCCAGGCAAGCTTCTCGAAGTGCAGTACGAGTGAGAGAAATTTCGGTGGAGGAATGTACTTGTAATAGAATGCAGCCATCACAGAGCAATTCTTCACGTGGTATTCTGCGATGCTGGAATTGTAATAGACCAGGACACCTCCAAAGGGACTGCAGAAAACGCCGACGAATGGAAGCGCTAGAAGAAGGGCAGAGATATCGAGCTGGGCAAAGATATCGAGTTGGGCAGCAGACTCACAGCAGAATACCGTCATCAGAGACCACTCCTTCGCGTGGTGTCATTCGATGCTGGAAATGTAGTAGACTGGGATACCTGCAAAACGACTGTAGGAAACGAGGACGAATGAAAACAACAGAAGAAGAAGGGAGAAGATGGCGAGCTAGAGAGCAAGCTTTCCGTGGGGAGACTAGACTGCAACCTCATGACTTTGAAATCCCATACCGCAAAGGACGTATCCACGGATATGCAGAAGCTTTTTCACAACGTCCATGCAATCCTGAATGGAATCATTGCGGACGGATGGAAGAAAAAGATGACGATGACTACAATGATGATAACGAAAGTCGAAAGAAGAAAGGAAAGAAATCCAAAGATGATGATGATGACGGTGGAACCATCGACAGGTTGGAACAACAAGAGCTTGCGAACGGCTCAACGGGAAGACCCAGACATAGCACCTATTCTTGCTTGGAAAGAAGACATGGAAAGACCACAATGGCAAGATATCTCGGAGAGGAGTGAGAAACTGAAGAGCTACTGGGCTCAATGGAACTCTCTTCACGTTGAATCTGGTATATTAAAGCGCAAGTGGGAATCAACTAACGGCGAGTCATTCCGAATGCAAATAGTCGTGCCAGCATCCCAGGTCAAAGATGTTCTAGAAGAAATGCACAGTGGATCATCTGGAGGACATTTGGGGGTGAATAAAACAATTTCCAAAATACGTGAAAGGTTTTATTGGTTACATATGCGGGAGGATGTTGAGGAATGGTGCCGCAGATGCACTATCTGTGCTTCTTGCAAAGGACCACCACACAGAAGTAGAGGAAAAATGCATAAGTATAATGTAGGAGCCCCATTTGAAAGAATAGCCGTAGACATCGCTGGACCTTTTCCAGAAACAGATAACGGTAACCGTTATATATTAGTTGCTATTGACTATTTCAGTAAATGGCCTGAAGCTTATGCAATCCCTAATCAAGAGTCTACCACAGTAGCGGATCAAGTAGTAATGAATTGGGTCAGTAGATTTGGTGTTCCTCATGAACTTTATTCGGACCAAGGACGGAACTTCGAATCACGGACTTTCCAAGAGATGTGTAAAATTCTGGGAATAAGAAAAACCAGAACAACTCCTCTGCATCCACAATCTGATGGCATGGTAGAGCGCTTCAACAGAACATTGGTCGAGCATCTAAAGAAAGTAGTCGACTATCATCAACGCGATTGGGATCGACATATTCCCATGTTCTTAATGGCCTATCGATCAGCTGTACACAACACGACCGGACAAACTCCAGCAAAAGTGATATTCGGAAAGGAGATGCGTTTACCTAGCGATCTCAAGTTTGGTACGACCAGAGGTGAACAAAAGTTACCAGACGATTATGTATCGGAACTTAGACAACAATTAGCTGATGTACACGAAGTCACAAGAGCAAAATTAGCAATAAATACCGATCGGATGAAGACCCGCTATGACTTACGTGCTAACTCAGCAGGATTTCATGAAGGTGACCTTGTTTGGCTGTACAACCCGAAACGACGTAAGGGACGTTCTCCCAAATTACAACAACACTGGGAAGGACCGTATTCAGTAGTGACTAGAATAAATGACGTAGTATATAGGATTCAGCGGGGTACAAGAGGCAAACGGAAAATCGTTCATCTAGATCGTTTATGTCAATACTGCGAGCATCAAGACCGTGGATCACCTGTTGTTCGGGACGAACAATTTTAAGAAGGGGGCAGTGTTACGCGCCACAAAGTGATACAAGCGACATCTATTGGGAATGGAAACAACTTTAGGTTAGTGACATCCTAGTAAACTGGGTTTGGAGAATGGAATATTCAGGAAGGTTCTAGGATAATTCGTAGAGTATAAATACGGCGCTGCTCACATCCAGGAGGCGAGTATTATTTCAGACAGCGAAGTGAACGAAGTAAACTATTGGGATTGCGATAATTAGAAGTACAGTACTAGCGATAAACAAAGAGTTGATTTGATAATTATTTGTGAATTTGTGAGAGTAAACAGTAAAGTTAAATAAAGAAAGAACTTTTGAATTATATCTAAAATATTGTGTTTTAAATAACGAACTAAGGCCACGCTCGTAACAATATGTTATTTTTCCGATTTGGTCTAAACTACGTTTAAACTTGGAGGATGTTTAAAACTAAACCTTGGTTTAAACTCTACTGTTAAACTGGCCATTAGTCCCCTCCCACGATAAGCATGTCTTAATGTAGGTATGGACATATTCAGCATCAATTCTTAGAGAGAAATCTAACTTCTAACTGTCTTCTAATTGAGGCTAGTGCGAAGAATATTTCGTCAAAAATCAACCGAAACGAGAGACTTGCAGTAATATAAATTTAAATTTTTATATTTCCTCCTTATGGACATTACAGTTAATTTATATTAAGTATAATAATTGGGCACTCAATTTCCCCATTTTTTCACACTCGTACAGAGACCCGAGAGAGTCCCTTTTTTTCTTCATCAAACTCTGTTTTCCTTTTCTTTATTAAAGTTGCCTTAAGGAAAAATATAATTTGATCGCAGTGACTACAAAAAAAAAAAAAAAAAAACGGGAAGGGCAAGGATATACAAGGGTAGACAATAATAATTGTGTCCACCCTGAAAATTGGATAAATTTTTAATCGTTCTCTGGAAATTGGTCTTCAGAGGATGACAAGAGTCAACAGTTTCTGTTTTTTTGTTTTGTTTTGTTTTCTTAGGCGGATTATGTACATGGGATAGTCCCCATTCCTCCATTATAGGTCAGAGAAAAGGTCATGATATCCCCTTAAATTTCGTCTAATGTTCTTTTTCCGTGTATAAAAGCCCTACGGGACCCTTTAATTCGTTGTCTAAATTCGTATTACATGGCAATAAAAATCCGAAAGCAGTAAAATTTGAGTGCTGTTCCTTAAGTGTAGTAAGTACAAGTTTGAATCGATTAAGTATATAAACGTTGAGGAGTTTCACATTTCCAGGAGAATTCGGGAAGAAATGTGAAAATATACATAGATGGGATATCATTTTACTATGGATATAAGACATTCATTACCAACAATTTCAGGCAATATAACCAAGTTTTTATACTTGACGGTTATTGAATACATAAATATATAAGACCTGACCTAACCAATGACCATAATACATGGAAGGACTCTCTCCCAAAGAATTTCAATTTATTATATTCTCTAGCCCCCACCACTCATCGGAAATACCAACCATTTTAGGAACTACATAAAAGCGTTGAGCTATTTCCGAAATGCAACGTTATTTGGCTGACCAGAGTCGCTCTAGTGCGGTTATCCTCAGGGAGGGCGAGTTGTTATTTATTACGTTTACGATAAGCACTTCATAATTTTATCATTTTATTTATCTTTAATAGCACCGTCTAAAAATTCTATGCTGTGTCTCTACTTACGGGTTGGTTATTGCCTGACACAATAAGCCCCGTAACGAAAGTGACAAATGACGTGATTCCGGTTGACAACTTAATGGGTTACACTAGAAGTAGCTTGTGTTGTGTGGGGGAAATGGGAATATGTTTATGTGCTTTGCTTAAAAAGGGGAGATTGATATAAGCTTCTTTTACAATTGTCTGGCTAATTATGATATTTCCACAAGAATTTGTAATACCCACTGACCGAATGATTTTATCTTTATAGAGTGGCTTTGAAATTTTAACTATTTTTTGTGAATTTTTGGAATATTTAGGAGTTTTTTATGTTTGTTGAACATTTCAAGATAAATTTATGAAAGCATGGAAAATGAGATTGAGGGGCATAATAAAATTATTTTAATCATTTTAAGTTGCGAAAAAAAAAAATCTGTAGTGAATACAAATTTTGAATTTTTAAGGGTTGGATATGAAATCCAGAATGCATGAAGAAAGGCTCAAGGACTCCGCTAAATGTATCTGTGACTAACGATTGTTAAGCTGTAGAACGACAAAAGACAAAATACATAAATGTCAAAATCCGGACTTGAGTCTAATTTGTTAAATATTATGTAGGTACTGGTTGGTACATTGAGATTTATGTAGTTATGGTAGATTTATAACTAATGGAAACCTGTGTCATCTAGGATATAGTTTTGGTGCAACGCAACTGTGCCCCGTTTATATGCATATGAAGAAGGGTGCGGTTCAAGAACCCCTTAAATATATCCGTGACTAACGATTGTTAAGTTGTTAAAAATTGTTTTTGAGCCACACCTTTGCATCAGTGGCGTGGCGTGGACTTGGTGCGAGGGGAAGCAATAAGATTGTAATTTTACAAAAGCGTTAAATAACCATGCGTTCAAAAGTTATTCCAGCGATTCTAATAAATTACCTATACATATCTCGTTAGCTGCTTCTTATTCACACAGGAGTTACTTTTTGAAGAATGGGCAACAATAGGCGACTGCAACAGTGAACTGTGTCGACTGTGCGAAGAAGACGATAAAACTTCGAAGCATATAATATGCGAGTGTCTCGCGCCTCAGCTTTAAAGATGGAAATCACTGGAGGTGCATTTATCTTTCTAAATAAGATTTTGCAAGCTAACTCCTAAAAGCTCGTAAAAAGATAGATTTAGCTGAACCACTCTAGGTTAGTACACAAAAAAACATCTCTGGTCGCGGTGTCTGCAGGGTCTTAGTGGCCATAGTCACCCCTACCCTTAACCTTAAGCTTAAGGACCCACGATCGAGTATGTGAGAGTTGGCTTGAATTGCAGTGTTTTTGCCACCTGCTTTCAAATTAGAATAAAAGTTTTAAAGAAACAGTCATAGTCAGGTCGGAATTTCCTTGTATATTATACACTCCGTTTCAATCATTGAATAAATTAATAATAAAGAAGCGGGATATCGTTCCAATACAGTCTACGTGAATATGACACTTACTGACAGTTGGATTGAATTTGGTTGAACTTACATTGATGATCCTGAAAAAAAAAAAAAAAAAACAAAAAAACATTTCAGAGTTCCGGGAGTTCAGTGAAACTTTATAAAATTTAATGATATACATAGTTAAAATTGTGTTGTTTCGGAAGCTTGAAGTGTATAGTTTTCTACAGTTTAGTGTTTTTTGAAATTAAGGGGAGCAAACCCTTTATAATTTTCAAAAAAATCGAATTTTTTTTTCTCATATTTTGAAAGTATACTGGAAAGAGGAAAAATTATAATATTAAATATTTACGGAGTAATTGTTGTTATTCATACCGTATACTAGCGAGTCAGGTAGCCGGAGTGGGTAGAGTAACCTTTCTTTCACAATACCTTTGTACAATTCTATTGTCCTATTAGAATTGTCCCAAATCAGCAGATGGAAGATAATCAGCTTTTCGAGGAAGCTGATGGCTTATTGTATGCGTCTGGAATCGCTGATTGATCGATAAGTCACTAAATTAAATTTTTCCGTATTGAAACTTTAAACGCGAATATCTCGAACGTGCATCTTCAAAAAACTGCTGCTGCTGTAGATCAAAAAGTTATTGATAGATCTGGATAAAACGTGCAAAGGTTTTTGGCTATAGTATTATCGGAACGATGTACCTAAAGTTTTATAGATATCGCTTAAATAAATAAATTTGTTGGGGTAAAGATAATTGAAAAAGTGGTCGAACATCTTTATTTTATACATTTTTTTTTTATTTTATAGGTTTCTCCTTCACCTGAACATGTCAGTAATCGATAAATAATTTTCTTGTTTGTTTATGATCAATAGCAAAAATTACAGAGGCAACAATTTTCGATGTCACGAAAAAAAGGAACCTGGAGGAACTACCCTACAACGCGACCATTTTCTTAAAAAAAAATGTTTTTCTTCACTTGAGAGCTGTAGCAAAATAATGTTAAAAGTTTAAAATGATGCGTAAATTTTATCAGCTTTAGAAAAATTCATAAAAAATGCCTCATTTTCGGGCGTCTAAAGGGTTTGCTCCTCTTAAGGCTGGGTCTATGTCATAATTGGGACAACTCGGTGCAAAGTTAGCAAGATGGGCGTGGCGTTAAGATTTTTGAATAAATCGCAAATTAATTAATGGAATATTTATTTAAACATCTAAGGCAACAAATTAACGTTTTCTAATTTTAAAATTTGTCCCCCAATTTTTATTGAAAATGATTTAAAAATGAAAATTCAAATATTTTTTTTTAATTTCTCTGGTTTGCGGAGCGGGGCTGCCACAAATTTGAACTAAATTAAATAAATTTTTAACATAAGCTTATTGAAGTTAATTAGCAGAAAATAACGGTTTCCGATTTTTTAAATTCTACTTATGTTTGTGAAAATTTGATGCAATAGATTGCTTTCTTAATGGGTAAAATGCAGGTAAAACAAAAATATTGCGTCGAATTGTCGTAGATATAAGTAGAACTTTAAAAATCGGAAACCGTTATTTTCTGCTTACTAACTTCAACAAGCTTATGTTAAAAATTTATTTAATTTAGTTCAAATTTGTGGCAGCCCCGCTTCGCAAACCAGAGAAATTAAAAAAAAATATTTGAATTTTCATTTTTAAATCATTTTCAATAAAAATTGGGGGACAAATTTTAAAATTAGAAAACGTTAATTTGTTGCCTTAGATGTTTAAATAAATATTCCATTAATCAATTTGCGATTTATTCAAAAATGTAAACGCCACGCCCATCTTGCTAACTGTGCACCGAGTTGTCCCAATTATGACATTGACCCAGCCTTAAAGCTTTTAGCTTTTAATTTAACGTGATGAATTGTGCGGTGCAATTATTTAGAAACCAGCGGAAAACCGTATTTTATGCACGTGATATATTTAAGAAAATATATCATTCTTGTTTTATTATTATTCGTGATTTTTTTTTAAACATGTATAACAGAAGCAGATTAATATCCGAAAGTCTTAAGATCATGTGCGATTTGTTTATCCGATACATGTCAGAAGGTTTCTCCTTTTCGATAACAGCCCTATATTTCTGTGGAGGTGCAAACGTTTTGGTTATTTACACAACAGTTTGGAGTATAAAAAAGTTTCCCATTCAAAATGTAACGATTTCACTACTGCCATGACGAAACGAGTACAAAGACAGCACACTAATCCATTGCACGATTGGCTTAAGTTTTCACCCGATAATCCGCTTCCATATTAGTTATTTATTCAATAGTTTCAATCAAAGCTATAAACAAATTTTAAATTTACAGTTTTCTCGGAAATGAAGGAATGATGAATGGTTTGAGCTCTGTAAATGAAATTTCAATGAACTTGCCAAATTGAAAATGGAGAATTTCAAATTCGTTTATAGTTTTGAAACAAAGTATATTATTCGTCGCCTCTTCATACCTTCTCTTGAGATGTAGGAATTTTTGGAGTTAACTAAATATCTGAAAAAGTAGATTTGTGATTATGCATAACGGCGACAAATAAATTCTAAATAAGCTAAATTAAAATATCAATAATTGCTCATTTACTTATTTGCCCCCGACTGTACCTTTTTATCATCAATATCATATTTAAAGACCTTTGTTTTAAAGTAATTTTCCCTATTTCCCCTTGACCTCGCGGTCATGCTTGAACATATTAGAGAGTTTTGCTATGAAAATTCATAGCGAAATAAGTCAATTGAAATTGACTCAGTTTGCTGCTAAGTCTGCAGTTCGAGAATTGAGTGGAAAAAACTCTTTATGCAAACGAAAAAATTGTTTTTTTTTTGTTGAAAAAAGAAATTTCATTGCAAAAAGAGGGCATTCATTTAAAAAAAAAAACAAAAAATTTTCATTTGCATAAAGAGTTTTTTCCATTGAACATATTAGCCGGTAACCGAGATGCTTCCTAATCGACCTACCGACAGAAATTGATGAAAGCACAAATGAAAACACCTCCACTCGAAACAAACACAGTCCCATACAAGCACATTTTCAGTTGCATCCGTTAGGCTTAGAACGAATTCGTATTGAATGTAGCAACGCCGAAAGTGGCGAGCGAGGAGACGTGTGACGTCATAGGTAGATTCCTTACGAGTTCGAATGCCATACATTTTGTTGGATGTTGTTCGATTGCTGATGGAAGCATAACTACAAACATATATGGCACAAGAACTAGATGTCGCATGGCATACTAGCGCAGAGTATACAGATTGTCAAATTGGTAGTGCATTCTGGAATGGACCATAACATGTTTTAGAGCGTGCCGAAAGCAAATGTTTTTATAACAGCAGCTTTGTATACATTTGATCGACTTGCTCAATACTTCAGATACGAAAAAAAATGAATGACTCGACGTATACATCATTTCAAAGTTTGTGGTCCATTCCGGAATGGACCACTGAGCCATATAAATTTTGTATACTTTTTTTTGTACTGCATGCGACATCTAGCTCTTGTGCCATCTATGCTACAAACCACCTCCTCCAGGCATTGATGTCAGTTGTGATATCTTAGACAGAGCTCAGATGTGTTCGAATGTTATACTTTTCGTTGCATGTTGTTCGATGCCTTGTTTTTGATTGTTTTGTTCAGGGGTAGGGAATTTTATTATTGCTTCTCTTTGATAGTTTAGAGCGCAGGGCGAATAAAAAGCCTTTACGGAAAATATTGTTGATGAACATTTTTTGAGGATATTTCTATGTTGTCACTTTTTACATGATTTCATTTTTATGTGTTTTAATTCAATTAAATCAGAAATCGTAAGGGAAGCAATACTTTCCTTGCTTCCAAACACGCCACGCCACTGATATGCATATCACCTGGGAATAGTTGGGTTGCACCAGAACTTCATACAGATTTCCGTCAGATGCGAATCTATACCAACACCAAATCCCAGTAAATAATATTTAACAAATTTGTCTCACTCATTCGAATTTTAATTAATTTAATATTTGTAGAATATAATTATAAAAATTTTAACAAATTCCGGATTTTGACATTTATGTATTTTGTCGTTTGCGTATTTTATCTAGATTTTGCCATGCTCCCAATTTTTAATGCCATAAAACATAAAACGTTTTGGTATGGACTTCGACTTGCACGGTAGACAACTCATTCTTTGATGATTATGAAGCCTTTCCACATAGATACATAACTCATCCTTTACTAGTCTTCTTTATACATGGTATTCCATAAATGTGACACTCAATTTAAGGGTTGAATAGCTGAGGTCGAGGCAATTCATAAAATTATATGGAGTAAAACTCAGTACGATGTATTCTTTGGGCGGTAAGCAGTTTTTGTGATTTTGGGTAATTTTTCTAATAAAACCTTGCTTGAAAATTTCTGTTTATATACCCTGTAAAGAAGGCGTGCATCTGAAATGAGAGAGTAAGCCTTTTAAGCTTAAATCTGCTTCTTCCTCCCCCGCACTTGTTACATCTGCAGTTATGGGACATTAAATGAAAATAATTTAGTAAATGGTTTCTAACTATTTTTTTTTTAATTTTTAACATTTTTCCCGCCGCATTGCATGATTTAGCATTTAGGTCTTTCTTGCTTGGGGCTGAGCGACTTCTGTACCTAAAATACCAAGAACCTAGTCGTCCTTATGACTACTTCACGGCTGGAAGCGATCTGCGAATATATATTACTCTAATGAAAGACAGGTAGACTATAAGGTTGCTTCAAATCATTTCGACGTCACGAATTGTGGATTGAGGCTTATCTCGAAGAATATAACTTATAACCCACTTATCGTAGAGGTGCAGGAGTGAAAGTATTTGAATATCTTCTTGATCCATTAGGTACTGGATATTGTCGAAAAAATATGGGGATGCTCTAAGGAAACCAAGGCTTTGTCTTAATTTAATCTTCTCAGTAAATCCAGATTCTCGTTTTTAATTGGATTCTATAGAAAAGGTAATAGAATAAAATATGTGCTTGGTTCCACATAATATTTAATGTAAGCTTTTATTTGGCTGATTTTTGATGTATGCCTTACATTATGATACTGAATGAATGTTGCTAGAGTATCATATGTTTTGCCCTTTTCTCTACAGCGAACTGATTCAGACTATTTTTGCTTTGTTTTTTTTTATTATTTTAGCAAATTTCAGCATAGTGTTACAAGACGCAAATTTCCAAATTAATTTTCTGGGTTTATACCCTAGACAGACGTAGACAGTCTGACTTAATTTTTAATCAAATGAAGACAAATGTACAGTATGTCACACCAATGAAGTCCATCAAGGACTCATTTGCAATATTTCACTTCATTTTCAAATGGACCAAATTTTACATCATTTAGTGAAATTACAATAAAAGTGCCAACTACCGTCATTAAACTGAGCTAAATTCATTGGAAAGTGGAAGATTTTTCCAACGGAGCAATGACAGACATCAGCTGATCATGAAAGACATTTTTTTGCCGCTTTCTTCTCTGTTTAGTTTCTTTCAAAAATAAAACTTGTCTTCTACTAAATGCTTTGCAACTACAGTAAATACTAAATACACTTTCTTGGTAGCGTTTAATTAAATTATTGAACTCTACCATGATATTTACTCACACTGACGAACTGTCAATGACATTTGAAATGAAATAATTTTCGTCCCTAGTCTGTCACCCATTTATTTCTTTGAAATGACTGAATAGGGGTATTACAAAGTGTTTGGTCAAGTGTTCGGAAATGATTATATGGGAAAATTTCATTAGAATGACTATAAAAGATTTTAATTGGTTACTCAAAATAATCCGTCCACAAATAGACACACGAGACACGAATATTAGAAAAGTTATAACGGCAGAAAAGCGCCTTGGTGTTATCTTGTGGTTTCTGGCTACGGATAAAACTATAATCATATACGTAATTTACATAATATTTGTTTTATTTTTCATCCTCAGGAGACAACTATCACTCACTTATATTAGTATAAAGAGTAATAAGAGGAATGCTCATTTTAGGCCTGATATGAACAGACATAAGAGAGGTCTTCAACGATGCATTATCACACTCTGAATATCTTTTATTAAAAATTTAAAAATGTTTATTTCATTTAAAAGTGGTCAGGCTGGGGGGGGGGGGGGCTGAAAGTTTGATCTAGGACATTTTGGAAAATCTAGTACAGAATTGAATTCTTTAGGTCCTTTGAAGAAGTTGTGAATACCCACACTCCTATACTCGGAGGCTTAAATAGCCATCCTCGTACTCACTTTTTTGGTATTTCCCTCTCTTTTTTATTCGAATAGAGGTGCTAGATTTTTCACACCCTTAGATCGGCTCTGACTCGGTAGGATTACGTCTGAGCGGCTACTAGCTGCAATTCGTAGAAGAACATTTCTCTCAGTATACTTTAAGACCCCCCCCCCCCCTGGTGGGAGGACTTAGGTTGTGCCAATACGGAATGTTGCATATCGAATTAGAGTTCTCGCCGAGTACTATCGGATCGTGTACTTTTTCCGGATTTAGAAAACTTTCTCGGGACGTTTTTGCCGCCGGAAAATCTATTTTCATGCACTTGCATCACATTTCGCATATATTTTTGCAGTTCTTTCTATCATTAGTGTTCTGCTGTGAACATTCTTCTCATAGGAAATCATTTTCCACGACGCACCTATTCCGCACAATCACGATAAGTATTCTTAGTTCTTAACGGAACATATTTTTTATGATTAAGCAATAGTTAAGCAATGAGGTAAAAATATCGGTTCCGGTCATCGGTCGGAAGATAGTTGATCTTGAAAATCAGTTTTACTAACATCAGAAGTAAGATTGAAATCAAACAGGGACAGAAAAGGTAATGCCCATTTTAGGTCTGACACCTCCAGCCATGAGAGATATCTTAAACGATGCGTTATGATACTTTGAACATTTTTTTAACACTGTTTATTTCTATCTAGCGGGTGAAAGCTGGAGTGAGGGTGGTCAAAGTTTGATCTAGTTTATTTTGGGGAATATAACTCAGAACCGAATTTCTTACGTCCTGAGAAGAAGTTTGAGTACCCACACTCCTATACTCGGAGGCTTAAATAGATATTTATAGCCATCCCCATACTCACTTTTCTAGTATTTCCCTTTATTTTATGCGAACTAAGGTACTAGATTTTTCGAAGCTTAGAACGGCTCTAACTCTGTAGGGTCAAATTCGATCAAAAAATAGGTTTCACTGCTCGCCTCAGTTTATTACCAGCTACAATTCGTAGAAGAAAATTTTTCTCTGTATTCTTTTAGGGTAGGGGGTAGAAAACCCCGGTGAGGGTGGGTGGTTCCAATACGGCATATCGCATATCAAATTAAAGGTCTAGCTGAGTACTATCGAGTGATGTACTTATTTCCCGATTGAAAAACTTTCTCGGGACGTTTTTGTTGCCGGAAACCCCATTTTCATGCACTTGGATTACATACACCCCAGTTACTACATTTCGCATATATTGTGCAATTATTTCTTCCATGGCAATTAGTGCTCTATTATAAATTTTTATTTTCATAGGAAGTCATTTTTCACGAAGCACGAATTCCGCGCAGTCACAAGAAGTAGAAAAGTCCACTTTTTCACCCAAGAAAGTCGCTCTAACTACATTCGATCAAAGCTTTCCCCTGCTTGATTGAAATAAACATTTTTAATAAAATATATTCTGAGTCTCATAATGCATCGCTTAAGACATCTCTCATATCGGGCCTAAAGTTGTATAAAAAGTGAGCATTCCCCTCTATTGTAAATTAAGCTAACTTATAAAATATTAAAAACTTACCAAAATATCAATTGAACCAGCTTCCGTTAGTTGTATATAGCTTCATAAAATTCGTATTTGATTGGGTTGCAATCTGCTGTACCACTATCACTTTTTTGTTGTCCGATTTATTTTTAATGCATCGAAAAGTGCGTCGCATATTATGAAATTTTTTCCTGACTTCTTCTTCTCTCGTACTGCCATAATATTGGATGTTCCTCAACTAATTGCAGCATTATTTAAATTTTTTCTGTTGACTATTACAAATAAATTAAAAATTAACAAAAACTTTCCTTGCAGTAATTTGACAGACTCACTTCACTTTATATCTTTTTCTTTTTTCGTACAATTAACTAACAAACCAGAAAATATAAACAAACTTCGAAAACATCACGAGACTGAACTTACCGATTTTTCTAGTAGCTAAATGTTATTGATGGACCTATTAGGTTTTAAATACACAATGGAAGTTCACAGGCCAAAAAAGTCTCTTGCGATTTGTTTTTGTTCTAATTGGAATTTTTTTGCATCTCCAGAGTGTATACATGGGTCTCTCTGCATATTTAGACATGTTAGCTTCACCATAAGTATGTGAATGTGCTGATAAGCACAAAATGTAGATGCAGGTTTTTATTTAGTAATAAAAATATGTGAACTGTGCATGCCGATGATATGGCAAGGAACAAAGTCAGGAAAACTGAAATATAAAATAAAATATATTTGGATTATATAATGTAAAAATATTATGCAATGGTTTTGGAACACCTTTGTTATTAAGAAGTATGTAAAACGACATAAATTTAACATTCATCATAAGATCAATCCTCAGAAAATAAAGAAACCGAAAATTATTTCTCAGACGAATACGACTTAAAAGCAGCTTTTTAGGGTACCATACCCGAAGGGTACCAACGAGAACCCTATTACTAAGATTTCGCTGTCCGTCCGTCGGTCATACCAGGTTGTATCTCATGAGCCGTAACAGGTAGACAGTTGAAATTTTCACAGACTGTGTATTTCTACTGGTGATATAACAACAAATAATAAAAATAAATTAAAAATAAAGGTTAAAGATTTTTGTTATCCACTGTGCTGACAGCTGATCTCAAAATCACCTGTTAGCAATAAGAATTTTGAAAGGTGAACTTCTCGTATGAAAGGATAATGAAATATAGTTTGATTTCGTATTCTAATAATTTAATAGTTTATCATTATACATATCAGCCCAAGTACTCCTGAATGTAAAAGCAATGAATAAGAGACCCGGTTCTACTGCTACTTGAAACTATTTATTTATTTTAAAAACGATAATTTTGCACAAATTTAATACGTTTAATATTAAAAAAGTTAAGGTAGAGCTAGCTTCCCCTTAGATTATCCTTTTCCTACTTCAATTGCAGGGCTTTTCCCATTACCTTGAGGTGGGACAGTTCTAAATTTATATTTATCTTTCAAAAGACTTTATCACCGCATCGCACTTAGAAAACTTAATATTTCAAAGTGACATATCACCATAATTTGGTGGGGGATAGGGTTTCAGCTATAAAAACGTATTCTTTTACAGGGATGTAAAGGACTCACATTTTGACTCAACTCATCGCTCAACTCAAGCAGTGAATCCGCTCAATCACTGAATCCGCTCAACAGTTGAGCGGTGCTTCATCGCTCGAAATTTGAGCGGACTCACTGGTTGAGCGGACTCAATCGTGAGCGGACTCAGTCTTGAGCGGGCTCATTGCTTGAATGGACTTGAGCGGACTCACTGCCTGAGCGGACTCATCATTTGAGTTGAGCGGACTCAAATCATTTTTTAAATAAGGAAGGAAGGAGGAAGAAGAAATGTTGGCTAAGAAAATTAGCAAAAGTTAAATTAATAAAATATAATATAATGAATGACTTTTTTATAAGCTTTTCTTATTTTATTGAAATTTCAGTTTCAATTTTAATTAAATCAGATTCTCTTTATGTTATTTAATATAACGTTTGAGTCCGCTCGACTCAAATGATGAGTCCGCTCAAGACTTGAGTCCGCTCAAGTTCATTCAAGCAATGAGTCCGCTCAAGACTGAGTCCGCTCACGATTGAGTCCGCTGAACCAGTGAGTCCGCTCAAATTTCGAGCGATGAACCACCGCTCAACTGTTGAGCGGACTCAATGATTGAGCGGACTCAAATCCTGAGTTGAGCGATGAGTTGATATGATAAATGAGTCCGCTCTTTTACAACCCTGTTCTTTTACTCTTGAAATAGTTTTACATATCACTGTCTCGCTCTAAATCTCTGCAAAATTAAAATGTCGCAGTAAGGGAAATCCGCCTTTAGTAGGCATTTTTTTTCAAATGGCAGCACAGCATTATTATTATTTTATCAAATGACAGCATTATTTTTTCACATGACGTCTACTCCCATTTGAAAAAAAATAAATAAAAAGTACCTTCGTAGTGTTAAATTTTGTACGATGGTACGGAACTCTACGTGCGCGAGTGCGACTCTCACTTAGCCGGTTATTTTTATATAATTTTTTCTCGGACTGTGGAATAAAATACTATGAAAAAAAAACAATTCTTAAGAATTTTCGGTCATAATATTAACTGGATATTCACAAATCTATGTAAAGTATATACATACGTATAGAATGAACGTCTCCTCCTCCCTCTTAAATCTCTTAATTTCTAATTTTCTATCACAACAAATCTTGGATTATTATAATATATTAAAAAACCAACAAAAAACAATCAAAAAATATTCCCAGCCTTCCTTACACTTTAACATTTTCCAGTCTTTTAATTTTTTGATGAAGAAAAGTTTGAAATGAATACTTTATACATGTATAAGCCCGTCCCAAAGCCGTTTCAAAGTCGTCCCAAAGCCATCTCAAAGTCGTCCCAAAGCCATAGCAAATCCAAAAGGTTCAACTACTTAATGCAAATTTTAATAAATATTTTAAACAAGCCTATGGAAATAAGACAGAAAAAAAATCACAAAAGCTTAAGGTACGCTACATAGATGGATTTTGCAGAGGTGCATTTAACTTCTGGGTACACCTTCTTGAGGTGACATGTTTGTATGTAGGTAGGTAGTTAAAACACCAAGAACTAACCATCATGAATGAATTAATCCGCTTAAGTAAAGCTATGCAGTTATAAGAAGAGACATAAAGGTGTCAGAAAAAATAAATTTAAATTTTATTAATGGGCTTCTCATGATATCAGAGGCACCAACAGAAGAGACATTCCTGATAATCCTCTTATGTGAATTTTGTTACACGACTAAGGAGCTTGCAACATGAACCAATACCGTTCGGCCTTTCAGTTTAACAGATTTAACCTTGATTGGTGCGCTTGAACTTAAATGGTGTACTATTTGTGTTGTTCTGGACCATCTAATCATAATCTGTTTTTGTAATTTATTCCAATTTATGGACAGGATGATGATCATCTTGCTATACTTTTCTGGAATGCTGCCTACTATACTTTTGTAATTCCAAATGAATCTAGCTTTTATCTGTCGTAAATATGTGTCCTCCATATTAAGGGAAATAATAACAATGATACGACGAGGGTCAGATTACGAAGATATCGTCAAATTTATTGGGCTCAGCAGAACACCGACGTTGATTATTGCGCTTGAATTTTTCCCTCTTTCTTATCTTGGGTTTTTGCTGTTTTTGTAGCCCCGTTCGATTATTTTATTTCCTTTGGGGGCAGAAAGGAAAAAAGTTTAGACAAAACATAAAGTTATATTTCCACTTACATGCGGGAGTAACAAATTTTGTTATTCTTTGCACGGGAAAGAAAATATGTGTGTGGGTATGTAAGTTGGTAAAATCGAAGATGGTTTCTTTGATATATTATAATCTTAGAAATTTGTCTATATAGAACGAAAGTTTCAAACAATCTTTATTTATTTATGTTCGACCAATTGAATATTGCTCATAGAATGTTAATAATCGGAATTATGTTTTTTTTTTGTTAATTGCTAGATATAGTCCACATGACTGCAGAGGTCATTTAGCGGGGTTTTCTGGTTCTGACGACTACGAAAAACAAGCGTTTTTATTTTTCTTATAGTCTTAGAAATATCCCAAAGTAAGAAAAATATTTCTCAACTGACAGTATTGTCTGGTTTTATTGTCCTTTGTGAAGATATCAATGTACCTAGGATTTTCAAATTGATTCATGTCTTCACTGCATATCCTGGCTATATTTACAAATACAAATTATGGAAATCCTTGTAGTACTTACAGAGGAATAAGGATTTTGGTGTCTAAAGGTACCCGCTAAAAATTTTAATTCACGCGAAAATGGTCAATTTGGTCGTCTTCCAGTACAGAAGAGATGCTATAAAAATTTTAAATATGTCCCCTAATTAGATATGTAATTAGTTTTTCAGTCCAATAAATGGTTTTGGAGATAACTTCTTAAGATAAAAAAAAATGGCCGTTTTTTGGTATAAAAATGAACATATTTTCAACTCATCATTCTGAAGAACTGGTAAGTCGGGGAAATTTACTTTTCATGAGAAAAATGTTCACAACACTAATGGATGTGAAATAAAGAACGGTAGAAATATATGCAAAATATAGGAACTGGGGTGTATATGACCCAAGTACAAAAAATCCGTCTTTCGGCGTATGAAGTTGAAAATGATCAAAAAAAAAACTACACCACTCGATTACCCGTTTCTCCCTCTTTAATTTGATACCAAAAATGACGTATTATGGACAACCCCCAATGGAGGGTGGTACGACCCCCTATCCCCAAAACCCCCTCCCTCAGAAATTGTTCACCTATATTTTTGTACTGTAGACTCTAAATCCGTAGGAAAAAGCCGAAATGCTCTACGACCCTCCCACACAGAGTTATCCGTCTTTCAATATTTCGATACTTCTTACGTTTTCTTTAACTCCTCAAGTATGTAAGAGAATCTCGAATGGAGAGTTCGGGAGTTTTAACCGGGGAAAACGAAAATTCTCATCTCCCAAACTCTCCGAGTTAGTGAATCCGGCCCCAGAATACAAGTCAATACGACCGATCTCAGTCCTGTTTACCTTCGTTGGTGATGCTGTTATTCCTTATTCTTAATCCGTGAATAAGTTAGGCAAATTACTTCGTAAAACTTTAAGTCGACATCTGCACATAGGCAAAGTCCTAGGCCGAATATATGAGACTCTGCACTGTCAGCTATAGTTTTATGCGAAATATATTCCCCAAGCCATTAGGATGCAGCTGGTTAACCCTCCGATTGGTGAGAAGGCAACTGGTTCATAATTTTGTGGAACCTTGCGCTAGAAAAGTTCTGCCCCATGTATTCCATACAAATGGCATGCTGAATCGATTAAAATAAGTTTCAAATCTATTCGAGCAATGTGGCTCGAATTGGTTTTCTGGTTTTAAGGCATTTTCTACATAAACACAGGTACCAAGTTTCTACGGAACTTGTATATAATAGAGGCGAGATAGTGGGAAAAAACACTATATATGTGTTTTTGAGTCAGCTCCCAGTCACTTTGAGACAGTCGTTGGACTGATAAATACCTATTTTTGTGCCCTTTGAGTTTTATTATTTGATTATTCACGTGTAAATTTTTTTTTCGTTTTTTCCAGTCTAAAAGGTTTTTTTCTGTACAACAATGGCAGACGATGTTTTGAACTCAGAATAATAATTATAGTAATATAAATAATACAATGCCCTATCAATGATTGAAGGCGGAAGCAAAATTCGGGCCTATATGGAAGCTGAAAGGAGCGATAACGATGACCCTTTTGACGATGGCGATGACGACACTAACCTTATATATCGGCCAGAATATAAAAATGATGTTCCCGATTTCGAAGGCAAAGTAAATGTTGAAATCGATGATGAACAGTTCGATGAAGACGATGATGATCAGGTAGATATGTTTCGTCAAGAAGCTTCTGCTGCCATTGCTCCTTTTTGCACAGGCTGAGCCTGATGCTGCTTACATTATATGAAAAAATAACATGAAATGATGTAAGAATAAACTACCTAGTAGTCGTATACATGTTCACGTCATGACATAATAGACTACAAACAAAGCAAATCAAGGCCCTCGAACATGATGATTTATAACCCGTTGTCAATCTTTTGTTTTCTGATCACCGAAGACATTGCACAGATTATCATACGCGAAACGAATCGCAAGGCCAACCAGGTAGCAGCTACATGAAATCAAGGAAATTCCACCAATCAGACACAATGGAAACCATTGAGCCTGAAAGAGTCTGATACATTTGTGGTGATCATTTTATATACTGGCCTGATAAAATCAAACACCGTGCTTGTAAAAGAATTATGGGACTCAACTCATGCTCTAATATTCAAACCTACTTTATCGCATGATCGTTTTGTGTCCATTACAAAATTTATTCGGTTTGATAATGCGAATTCAAGCCTCAGAGTGTACTCATCACCAGTAAAATATTTGGCTATATAATGTTACAGGCTAATTTGGAAGCAGCTTACACTCCACGCAGTTCGGTGATCGTGGACGAATAATTATTTCCATATCGAGGCCGTTTAGGTATTACACAATAAATTCAATCTAAACCGGCCAAATATGGAATTAAGGTATGGTGATTATGTAACTCGAAGGCTTTCTAACCATTCCAGGATGGAAAGATGCCAGGGCAAGAACAGGAGGTAAATCAAGGTTAGAAATTCGTCGTGGATTTGGTTGGAAAATACCTTAGTGTTGGTCGCTCTATATATGCCGACAATTTTTTTCAACGTTGGAAGGCGAAACGCTATTGATGGGACAAAAAACTGTGTGGACACAAGCAAACCATTCATTCCATCTGAATTTTTGAATATTTGGTTTCTACAATGGCAATGTTTAATTGTGTTCATATATGCATAAAAGGAATAAATCAGTACTATTGTTGTCTACAATGCATTACGTTTGTGAGGTAGATCATAAATAAGCAAAAGCCAATGACTATATATACTGGACTACTATTGCCATAAATCGGGGCTGGATACAATGTATCAAATGCTTGGCATTTATTTCCGCAAAATCTGAACAAATCGTTGGCCACTTGCAACGTTTTTCAATATGATTGCTATTGCTGCATTTGTTACATTCATAATTTACAAAATCATGCAGATATATACATACATATCAGACCTGTAAAATTCCAAGTACAAGTACCAGTACCTGGACTTGAAATATTTTAAGTACAAGTCCCGGTACTAGTACTTTAAAATTTTTCAAGTACAAGTCCAGATAATGGTACTGTTACTAGTACTTAAGTACCAATGTACTTAAGCACTTTACACGTCTGATACCTATACTAAACACACGCGGATACTTATAATCCATGTTATCTAAGTATCCTCCTTTGAAGGTCCCTAGGAACTTTGTACCCAATTTTACAGCACACGGGGCTGTCACCTATCGGAAGGTTAAAGCCTTAATTATACCCGCTGTCTTATATGGCTGTGACATCTACTGTTCGGTCGATTTAGCTATTTATCTGAATATTTCTACCACATATGGGGTGTACATTGGACAATTATTTGAAATATCTCATATATGATTTTCAAGATATGCAGATTATTTACGTGGGAAAATACGTCAAATCTGATCAGCTCGTAGCCTTCTACTAGATATACCTCGGAGTAACTTCATTCAAAGTTCCAGATCTTTTTCGTTTACGGTGTCAAACTTTTGGACTCCTTGCCTACTAACTTTCAGCAACCCTAAGCAGCGTTTAATCAGTTTTGAGGCCAGCCCGTCCCTTTAACTCGTACACGAATTTGTCTCTCTGTATATTTCTTTTTTACTATTTGCGACACTCTCGTAGACCCACTTTTTGTCATCACAGCGAGCTGAAATTTGGCACACAAGTTCATGTCGCGTGACAATTGAATCTATCAAAATTTAAACCGGAAATTTCCATGGAAAACCCGGAAAATCGGGGAAAAACATTTGAAAATTTGGTACGAATTTGATTAGTGGTAAATCCGTTTCAAGAAAAATGCAGAGTTTTCCGAAATTTTCCGACTTTTCCGGAAAATGTTCCGGTAAAAAGTTTTCTTAATTATGCAGGATCAAGTTCCCTATCAACTGGCATCAGTAATTTCTCTCCGACAATGGTGAAAACTTGCAGAAAAAATCGATGAAAATTCATGTAAAACGCTTTTCCGGAGTTTTTCCGACCAAGGAAGCGTTTGAGCGTTGTACAACCTAAGACAATGTTGTAGAGCGAAATGAGTTGCATAAAGTTGCTTTTGTGGAAAATCCGTAAAAGCGGGAAAAACATCGGACAAATTTTCATCGATATGATTAGTGATAAATCGGTTTCAGGAAAAGTGCAGAATTTTCCAATTTTCCGACAAAAAAGTTTTATAAGCTATGCAGAATCATTTTTTCCGTCCTACTGGCATCAATACTTTCTCTTCAACAATCATGAAAACTTGTATGAAAAATCGAGGAAAATTCATGTAAATTTTTAAAAAAAATTCATAGTAATAGGAAAAGTCTGTGGAAAACATAGAAAATTCAGTAAATCAGTGTCTTTCAGCCGTCATAAAATTGTTTTAAAATATATCCATGCAGCACGTAATAACAATTTAGTTAACGTGAAAAAGGCAGAAAATAAAATAAGTAAAAAACCAGTTTTCAAACAAAACTGAGGTCAAGCCGCATGAAAAAGTAGAAAATAAACTTTTCTTCACACACAGAGGTGTATTTTTCAAATTATAGACATTTCTTTTGTTTTTGAGAAAATCATCATCACAGGGTGTTGCTTTTTTAGATCCTGTTGCTACAAATCTTTAGTTTTTTTAAATTTTATTTTTCTTATGTAATCCCGAATAGCGCTTATGTAACCTGTTGCTTTAAATTCTAAGCCAATTGCTCCAGCTTGGAAGAAAATGTCACATTTTGCCAAACCAAGAAAAGAAAATTAATATTTCACCCAACTTTAACTGACTGTAATGAAAAAAAATGTACTACGCCAGTTTGGCAAGTAACTTTAAAAGTTGACGCATTTAATAAGGATTCTAAAATGGTATAACACTTGCTACAATATTTCTTAGATTACGGAAAAAAAAGTTTTCTCCAAGAAACCCAGTTTCGAAAAATTACTTTTCACCTACTAAAATGATTCTAGTGCACCCAAAGCTAGCCATAAGACTGTAACTTTAAGATTCTAGTTTGAGTGAGACGGAGACTCATGAAACTGGGTTTCTTGTAGAAAAAAATTTTTTTTTCCGTAACGTAAGAAATATTGTAGCAAGTGTTATACCATTTTAGAATCCTTCTGGTAAATGTTATGATTTGGTCTATCACCCGATTCCGGCTTGACGTCGACTTACGGGACACCCTGTATATGACCCGCTGTGCATTCCGCCGTACGCAGAATGTCACATAATGTCACATTTTTACACACCATGTCGTTCAGGCGACCGAAGCGTCAATTTTCCAACACATCGGTGTGCACGTTTTTACGCTACGGTCTATTAGCGTATTGTCTCGGTGCGGTTAGTATTTTTGACGTTTAGCGTAGTACGGCCGGTATAGATGCGCTGAAAGTTCCGAAAGATTAATTATTTAAAATTTTTAGGAAATATTTTTTGTTACCTATGTACATATACTGACAAATGAGTACCTACTAGTTGGAAGTGAAATAAGAAAAAGAATAAAAATGTAAAATTTTTCTGCGAATAGTTTTCGAGATATAAAAAATAAATGGTTTTATTTTTGGTAGGGGAGCCCTGGGCTATAATTAACGGGGGTAATAGTAATAATATATTTTAACAACTAGTAAAACTACATATGAACAAAATTCCGTTACACGTCGTTTTCTATTCTTTTTCCACATTCTAATGAGTCCATCCTTGACAAAATCGGTAACAGAACGTATTTATTATGAAATTTTTTTTGGCCACATTTTCGTTTTATATAATTTTTCGTGAAAATTTTTTGTCACTAATTTTCATTAGTTTGCACTCGTTATTATAAGAGAAAATAAAAGTAAAAAGTAAAATAGTTTTGAGAAAAATTTGTAAATCTTTATTAGAGGGTTCATCATACCCTCCATACCCGTTTCTTATAAATTTTTTCGAGACACCCAGTATATATCAGTATTTGGTATTGAATACAAGGAGAAAATGAAGTTTATATTTAGAAGTTTATGTCTATGCAAAGGAAATTTTTAGAGAAGTGATAATAAAAAGCCTAGACTTCGTTGTGACGCGGACGAATCCAACAATGCTTTTATGAGTATTTTAATGAAAAAAAAATTAAAGAAATTATAAGTAAATTAAGAAAGTTAAAAACAAAGTCGAAAAAAAAAATGATAAACTTGAAAAGAGTTACTTTCTAAGAACAATCAACTTTAGCTGGTAAATGTCAATAATTAGCAATAGTAATAGGTTTTGGCCTAGCCCAAATTTCACCCGTAATTTCACAATTTAGTGTGAAAATGTACAGTACCCACATGGTATATAAAACAGATAAAAATGTTTGATTTTTTAGTTGTATACGTAATTTTTCTAATATTATTTATCCCTAAGAAAAATTCTTAATTACATTTTGCTCTGTTAGCTTTGATTGCTTAAAGATTTTGCAAAAGCAATCCATGTTTGCGGATACATTTTGAAAAATTATTTGACAAAATGCAAATCATTTTTACATCATTTACACTTTATACATAGATAAACATATACCTTCGATGGTTGTGTACCTATATAAGTTTGATTAAAATTTGTCTAGTTACATATATATATTGTTTACAACTGCATCGGTTACTTCCTGCAAAACTACCACTTGTATAGAAAACGGAATACGTATTTCAATAATATTTTATCTTTCAAAAATTGTAAAAAGTGAACCTTTCCGCGTTTTTCAGACTCGTTTTCAATAGATAATTGCCTACTTCCTGGCACTTATTGAATTTTTTCGCTCGTTTTGCTTTAGAAAAAGTGCAAAAAATTCAGAAAAGGTCACTTTTTGTGTATAGAGATTAATGTTAATTTTAAAGCTAAGATTTTACGCTTCTTAAATTCACTAAGAAATTGATTTTGATGAAGTGGTTATTAATAGAAATAGTAGTTAATTAAAAAAAAAAAACGGGTCAAAATTTTGAAATTTTAGCTTGTTGAGCCATAACTTCAAAACGGAAGGGAGGAGGGGAAACATTTATAAACCGTTGATCCATTGGAAAGGTCCAACGATTATCTATCTATCAAATCATCATAATATGGTGTAACGTGGAGAAGTTATAGGGTGATCTATAAAAACATACCTAAATATTTTTAAGTACCCTTATCTCAGAAACCCATTAGGTCCGCCCCACCAGACATACAAGTTTTTTGCGCGTCTAAGCATGACCTATCCATAGCCCTCGACGGGGTACCCTGTGTTCATATATGTGCCACCCTTCTTAAACAAAATTTTTGGATGTGCACCGGTTGTTATACCCCGAATTTGAATAAATAAATAAAATTGAAATTGAAAGTTATGAGAAAAACCGTTCCTCATTACGTTCCCGGCTCCTTCCTCTAATATGACAACAGTTATCATAGGTATATACCGTTATGAAAAGCGGAGACACTAAAAATTAAATACTCACAAGTACAGCCGCAAAACGTCTTTATTTTAAGAACAATTTAACTTTCCATAATTTGTGTAGATAGTACGACAACAAAACACCAATCTCTCTCTAAAGCTTATATAAGTTATGATGAAGGATTCCATTTCGTGTGGTATATTATGGTAGTGTTAAAGAAGGATTCATATATGTATGTATGTAGGTGCTTTAATCAAGAAAATAGCAAATCCAAAAGTACCCCGTCATCCAATTAAAGAGGGATAATATAATTCGAATCCAACAACAGCACCAACAACAACTACAACCAAAAAAAACACGCACTAAAAGCTATTTAAAGATTCAACAGTAATTTAAGATTAGCGGCCATAGCTGCCAGTCTAATCCCACAGGCTTAAGAAATGTTTACCTATAAGAGCCACAGTATACGGGTAGTAAGTAAGTAATCAAGTCTCGTACGTACATAGAAAATTTCTGTGCTCCCACAGGGGATTATGAATGAATTAACTTTGGTTTGATTACGAAAATAAAATTTCTTCAAAAATTTCGATCCTCTGACTGGGGAGCGCGGATGTAGTACATATTTTACTTGCTTGAGTTTCGTCAAGATTTTGTTTACATTTCTTTAGGTTGGCATGGCATATAGATATTCAACGTGACTTATTTTAAGTGTTTATCTCCTCTCTCGCACCCGACCAACCCGATAAAAAACGTCAGTTTAAATTTAAGCTAAACAACAACGGAGGATGACATTTACCAGACATAGTTACATAGTAGAACTGTGGAGACCTAAATGCATCTGGCATATGTCTCCTTCTGGGTATATCTGTAGTAACTATACGTAGAAGAAGATGTAACAGATTCCATGCATTGTTATTCCTTGGGATAGAGTTGTTGTGTTAATGGAGGGAAAAAAGCTAAGCTATATGCCATGGACCCCTACATTGAGTTTTATGAATTTTACGTTAGAAGATTTCTTGCATATGTGTATTGGATACATGCATACGTTCACAAAAGGACTTCAGTGGGAATTGCGAACATGTTTATAGCTTTAACGTTAAGTGACATCTGTTATGCATGGAAATGTTTACTTAAATTTTCGTGTTAAGTCAAAAAGGATATAATATGTATGTATGGGTGTGTGTGCGGGTGTATGTAGGAACGTACGTAATATGAAGTAAGAAGGCAGCTTATCTTAGAATTTAAGTGTTGATGGTTATATCAGTCGCATCATTTACTTACTTCACTTATGGTGGTTTACATTTCTTAAAGATTTTTCTGTGTTTGGTGTCAATTTTAATCAAAAATTTTGATTGCGACAAAGAATTTGTATGCCACGAAGAATATCTGTCAGATGAATTGACAAAAATTGATGGATGATTGTTTTGCATTTTGATAAAATTAATACATCAATGTCACTTATAACCATAGAGTGAGAGATTAAATTACTATGGATACCTACTAAATGGCTATGGCTACGTATCTCATTAAAGGATGACGAGACTACTTAAATTGGGATAATTTCCTGTGGGACCCTATCTATCCATCTGGAGTTAGATAACAAATTTATAGGGGGAAGAACTTACGATTGCATATGCTATTAATATATTCTCATAATTTTGTTCTGCACAAAGCTGCCCTTACATACACATAATATACATATCGTCAATAATACTGCATAATCGGCGAGAGTAACAATATCATAACTGCGTAACTAGCTGGAGTAACAAAATTCAAAAGTCGCGATTAATAGTAACGTAGCTAAGAAACTAAAATTTTTTTTTTGACAATTTCATGTCTAGAAACCCCCACCCCCAAACAAGTTTTTTTAAATTCTTTTTGTATTAATATATGTTGGCGGGCTACAACTCAGTAGAGCGACGCCGTATGAATCTCATTATAGTCTCAGAAAATCAAGAAAAAAGTCAACGAATTTAGTAAAATATTTAGTGAAAATCGGTTGGTATTTGGCCAATATAAGGGATGGTGGCTTTCCAGTAGCACACCTATGTGTGGAGGAACTTAATTAGAAAGTAATTTAGCGAACCTCGGAAAATGCTCCTCAACTATTTGCGATAATGACTTCTGTTTTTTTTTTATTTAAGCTAACAGATACCCCAAAACCACCGAAATTTTAATTAGACAAATCTACTTAAAACCACGAAGGTGTTACTTTGTAATTATGATTTGGTTTAACCTGACCCTCGATTTACACGGTGGATTCGTTCTCCAAAAGTACCGTGTTAACCGAAACCGTGTAAATTGAAATCGTGCAATTAAATTCATGTTATATATTGAAAAATTATTCATCTAAAGTAAAACAATATTACACATATATTAATATATTTCGATATTATAAGTACATATGTAGTTTTTCATAAATTCAGGCGAACATACATAGTAAATGAGAACATAAAAAAATAATTAGTATTAGATGAATTCATTCAATAAAGTCAGAGGTTATCCACTCTACTGAAAAAGGTTTCCTCCTTACACAATCTACGCTGCTGGTTGTTTTTATCGATGCAGAGGTGCCTTTAATAATGTCCTTCACATAAATTCACAGAAACGCTAACAAAACATGGAGTGAACCGGTCCCTAAAATACTGGATTGCACACATGTTGAACAATAGAACTCTCTTTGCCGAACTGGGAGAGGTAAGCAGAGTAATAATAAGAGGCACCCTCAAGGCGATATTTTATCACCTTTGTTATGGGTGCTCATTATGGATGATCTCTAACACTTACCCGGATGGGTACAAAGCAGTATGTTACGCCGATGACCTGGTGATCTTGGTCACCGGTAGCTACAAATCTGAACTCTGCGAGCTGGTGCAGAATGCAATCCGAACGGACTGGGATACGAATTTCGGACTTGGTATTAATCCATTGAAAAGAGATTTATGCCACTTTACTAAGGGAAGGAACGCTTCACACATTTGGAATTGAAGGAAAGATTATATCTAGGTATCATATTAGATAGAAAATTAAGCTGGAAACCAGACATTGAGGACAGAGTGAATAAAGCTCTTCGAGGCTTCGCGATGTGCCACAGATCCGTTGGAAAAAGTGGCGACTTAAGATCTATACTAGAATAATCCGACTAATGTTAACCTGCAGTTCTATCGTGTGGCGCAAGGCAATGGAGCGCACCAATCATAGCAGGATATTGGAGAAGATTCAAAGATTGTGTCTCCTTGGTGTAAGTGGCGCTCTCAAGTCAACCAGCTCGACGGCTCTTGAGGTCATCCTCAATACACCCCGTTCATATACACGTCAATCGCTGCGATGATACAAAAGTTCCACATGAATCCATCTTTGCATTGGTGTAGTCCATCGTACCTCCTCGCGACTATGCTGAAAGCAGCTTTAAATCGAAAATTCCAGATAGGGCAGAATGGGAATCACATTCTGTGCTTCAACCATAGACAAACCCTCTCATATATACAGACGGCTCCAAATTGGAAGAGAACACCGGAGCAGGTGTTTTCTGCGAGGAGACTCACATGGAAATATCCATTCACCTTGAAAGCCATGTAACGGTTTTCTAGGTGGAAGGCAAGGCCATCCTCGGTACATACTACAGATACAGATACATACTAAGAACAAGGAGATTGCAATCTGCTTGGAAAGCCAGGCTGCTGTCGAGGCCTCGTCAAAACCTTTTAAAACCACCAAACTTGTATTTGAATGTAAAACTGGCCTGAATTCCATTTCTCGAAACAAGGCGATACTGGTACTTTGAGCGCCAGGTCACAGCGGCATTAGCAGGAATAAAAGGCGGACAACCTCGGACGAAATCTGTTCCACAATTGGGATCGCAACACAAAACCTTTGCCTCTACTATCCCGACTTGGGACGACTGCCAACACAGTCGTCTTTACTTGGATGACCCCTCAGGTAGAACCATAAACGAGTTGTGGGGCTTACCCAATGCAAATGAAACGAAAGAGTTACTGGGACTTAGGCAGCAAACCATGAGAACTGTAGCGTCAATTCTCACAGGACACTCTGTTCTCAGGGATCACCAGCATAGGATAGGGGCGGAAAGAAGATTTGCAGGGCCAATTTTATTTGTTAGAGGATCCGGTTGGGACTTCTGAGCAATTGCTCATAAGTCTGTAGGGTGAACAATGGGCCTTGTTGTAGCGTACGTTCCAGGAACCCTTTTCGGATCCCAACATCGTTTCAATCCACTCCAAATCCATCCCTATGTAATACACTAATACACGCTCCATAAAACGTTCCTCGAGAAAATTGTTTCTATTGCTGCAAAAATCAATTACTATCCTATTTTTTGCTTCAGTCTGTTCTGTTGCATTGTGGACCTTGTTTTCCTCTTTTGAAATCTCAGAGCTCAAGCATAAATATTTTCAAGCTCATTCAGATGAAAGCATGAACGCACAAGCAACCCCACAATATTTCATTGTAATGCATCGTATTCGAACTGAGCAGGCGAGATAACTGTGTACGTGTAGTTTTATTACAGTTTGAATTCTAGATTTGCGGGATTGTTTTAATTTTTTTTTCAAAAATTTTTGTGACCGTGTTAAACTGAAAATTAGTATAATATAATTGGAATTTTTCCTCATTTTTTCAGTCAGTTTAAACCGAAACCGTCTAAATCGAGTACCGTGCAAATCGAGGGTTAGGGTATTTCATTACTTTCGGCGGTTTCGGACAAAAAAGGAGCCAACTACCACCCATAAAAGATACTAACACACCATAATTAGTCCTCCCAGGGATCTTTCATTTGGAATACTACCTCCCCCCCTCCACCCTTTCAAAGCTCGAAGTTTGATTTCACCCCTGGTCTATAGATTCGTAAATTTCAAACCTTCCTCGTTCTAACGATAGCCCAAATGACCAACTGCAATTCGAATTTCACCTGTAATAGCCCGGGCAAGTGATCCTTACTTATTTTCGAAGAAAATCATCACTAGGCTCTAGCAAATTTTATACTCAGTACGCATTCAAAATATCATCCCCTGCGATGAGAAAACAGAATATATTTCCGCCTCTTTCGAGAACACTTAAATTTCGATATTTTATAGCCTCGCCCACGAGCTTTCCAACAAGATGTCAACCAACCAACTAAGCCTTCAAATGCCCGAGTAATATGCAAAAGGAAAATCTGAAAAATTCAACGCCATCAATTTCGAATTTTGAACATTTTCGAAAACTGAAAACTACGATTTGAATTACTCGAGTTATAGTAAATATCGAAGAAAATAGGCGTAGCTGCGGAACAAGGCCACGCTTACTTTTTCGATATTTACTCTATATTTATTTCTATTTTTTACTCCTCATTCAATCACCATAATTAAATGAAGCTACAAATACAGTTAAATAACAATAGAGCTTTCAAAAAAGTAAAATATTAAAAAATGGATTGAGTTATTACAATTCGAATGTGCACAAATTTAACCATAATAAACCGTATGTTTTATATCGAATTTAAAATTATTATAAAAATTAATGCATTTTAGCGAGATTTCTCATTCAAAAATTATTTTCAATTTTTTTCTGCTACAACTTTTACTACATATACTAAAATATACTAGTCTATTATTATTGGAATAGTAGAATAGAATATTTAGTTTAGACCAGTTACACATACGTTTATTAAGATCATTATTTATCCAACTTGTGAATTATTAAGTCAATTGGCCGGCCTACTATCATCAGAAGATGTGTGGTGGCGCTTACAAAAACAATTGTGAGATCATTGACATAAAGTCTGAAAAGTATGGGACTAAGTGTGGATCTCTGGGGTACACCGCAAAAAAAGAGATATTTTAATCGAGGTGACATTATTTATCTTCAGAAATTAATTGCGTTCATTTCGAAACATTTAATGAAAGTTATTGTCAATGAGGTAAAGCGAAATTTTTTACCCAATTCATAGCATTCATAGACAGCAATTTAGAGTGATCTATAGATTCCAAGGCTCCACTGAAATCATACAAGTGTGCAATAATACTCAATTTATCCTCATCAAAAGCTGTGTGAATTCCGTTGTAATAAGGACATAACCCAGATTGCTGGGATTAACAGTAAGCATTTTCATTTTTGTCTAGTTCATGGTTTTATTTTTCTACTAGATTATTTATTTTTGTTCGAAGCTCAGAAAAACGAGAATTGATATTCCTTTATTCAGGGCTATTACAAACTCATTTATTAAACTGGTTGCAGGTAGCAGATTGAACAAAATTATTTTACATGAGTAAGTTTCACATTGTTTCTTTTTATTTTACATTAAATATTAACCACTTTTAATCGAGCCATTAAATTTAATTCGTATAATTTCCATAAAATATAGCGAACTATGACCTATCATAATTGAAGCAGGGTGATGTCCATATAAATATGCGTGTTGGTTGATGTTCATAATCATAACTGCCACACAAGTAAATTTTTATATTTCACATGCAATCAATTATATTATTTTTCACTATTTTTCCAAATTAACGTACACACAGAAAATTATTCATAGTAATAATATCGAGAATATTCAGAAAAATTCAGTAGCAATCATGCTATGAAAATAAATAAAATTTATTATTAATCACGACTCCCATTACATTACGTGTGTGTATATTGGGGAGAATATATTTTATATATATCATTATCTTGATAAGCAATTTAATGAACCCCCCCCCTCTTTTTTTTTTACTCCAGCTGTTAAGCCTTATTAACGAACCTACTGAAAATATTATGAATGCCAAAAGAATTATGTTTTGCTTTTTATTTGACTCGAAATTAATTTCAATTTCAGTTCTATTGTACTGTGATTAATTGGGTAATAAGAATTTCTGTGACTAAATTGTTGACACGTCCAACAGAGCTACAACTATAGAATATAATTTCAAGCATAGTTAGGTACTACGGTAGTAATTAGTTTTATTCTATGTTGAATAAATATTCTTCAATAAATCTCAAACTGGGCTATAAGTAAACTTTCACGTGTTAATGATTTCCGTGATATTTGCAAGACACAGCAAAACGCTTGTCGAATTAATGGTTTCAAGTCATGCAGAGTACCACAACCTAATTTGCATTTCTAGACAATGTTACCGGAAGAGTTTTGCAAATTATTTTCTATCTACATATACAAAACACTGGCATGCAGTTTTATATCCTAACTGAAAACTATTTAAAGCTTAATACCCATTGGAACTATTTGCCATCAGAGTGCAGGAGAAATATTAAAGCGCAAACACGTAACAGAAGTAGATGTTAGAATGAATTTAGACAATGAGAACTTTAAATTTTGTAGGCGCGATTTGTGATTTTGTAAAAATTAAATAAAGTAAGATAGTGAGCTTAACATAAATTAAAAGATTAATTAAAATAATATGAATGGATCATAATGACGGGAACGATTTTTAAATAAGTTTCAATATTAAAAGTGTCCGTCCAGTTAGACCTAAAAAATTGTTAATTTTACTTCGAATATTGTAGAATATTTAACAACTGCATTTATGTCAGAAATAAGATTGTGAAATGTACAGTAAGAAAGAAAGATTGGAGAGCCTTTGAAACCATAGACAGGGACATATTAGTAGCAAAATTAATTAATTATGGAATTAAGAACGTAGAGCTGAAATGGTTCATAAACTATTTGAAAGATAGAAAACAGCGTTCGAAATTTGGCAAATCATACTCAGAATCTGAGCATGTTCTTATAGGAGTTCCGCAAGGGTCTATACTAGGTGCATTACTATTTATAATCTATATTAATACTTAATAGTGTTAAGCTAATGTTGTTTGCTGACGACACATTAGTATTTATTAAAGGAGAAAATGTTAGTGAATGCGAAAGGATAATGAACGTGGAACTTTAACGCTTGATAGTGTGGTTGGACGTTAACACGTTGAAGCTTAATATAAATAAGTCAAAATGTATGAGATTAAACAGCAACACGAATGTGACGATTAATGCTAATGAAATTTCTGAGTGTGTTAATGAAGTGGAATATTTAGGTGTAATTATTGACAGTAAATTGAATTTTGCAAGCCATGCATCTATGGTGTGTAAAAAGATCGCGCAGAAAATAGGGTTTATGAGCAGAATTAGAAAAAGCGTGCCAAAGGAATGTTTGCAAATGATATATAACACGATAATACTACCACACTTTGATTATTGTGCAACAAATTTATATAGGTGCACTGGTGAAATGATTGACAGATTACAAAAGCTGTAAAATAAGGCAATGAGGATAATTTTGAATTGTGATAGAAGAACGCCGATAAATAGTATGCTTGAGTCTTTGAAATGGATGAATGTTAGACAGAGAATATCATATATTGTGTTGATTACTGTGTTTAAAATCAAGTTCAAGCTTATTCCAAACTATCTAGCAAATAATTTGAGATATGTTAGTGAGGAGCAATCATACAACCTAAGGAATGCTGACAACTTCAGACTACCCTACGCGCGCAGGATGAGGACACAAAATCAGCTGATGCATAAAGGCCTACAGATGTTTAATAGTCTTCTCAATGATATTAAGATAGAAAGAAAGAGGTTATCTTAATAGTTATCACGCTAATAAATATTATCTTATCTTATCTAGGTGTAAGTTTGTAAAATAATTATGTTTTGTTTTTTTTTTACTGAAATCAAAAACACGGATCAATGTGACCCAACGGCGCGGCGCGATCAGGAACTTTAAAGTGAAAAATAATTTCAGATTCAATATTAAAGACTAAGAGCACGGAAGAAGGGGAAAAACCAAATGCTTGCAAAGCTATATGCATTTTTTTCTCACACCAACAATGCACCAACTCTAATCAATATTATCAGTTATAAAAGCGAACATTTAGTACCCATTGAATGTTGGGTAAGTTAAAATCACCAATTAGTGGTAATTCGTCAAGAGGATCCATCTTACCATGGATAAAATTAGATGTTGAAATGAATAAATAGGTCGTAAATATTCTGACCTTTGTCATCAACAATATCTATGGAGTCTGGAGGAATATGGCAACAAATAATGTATAATTTAGATATTAAAAGAGATGACAAGAGTGTTGGAGAAACTGGGAAGCTCAGCCTGGCTGCAATTCGCCTGGTTTTTACAGGCGCGGAGTACGCCGCCACCCCGAGCTACAGACTCAGTTTGTCTATCTCTTCTAAAAATTTAATACGAACTGTCAAAGATTTCAGCATCGCGAAAACCATGATACAGGCAAGTTTCAGGCTTTGAAGATTTGTGCAGTTTTTGTACGAATCCCCCTTACGTTTTGATAGTAAAGGGAGAGCGATTTAAGTTTTTTTGGAATAGCGCTGCTTATTTTAGATGCATTCCTAGGTTGGCGCCCGTTAGGTACAAACAATTTAGTAAACGTGCCAGAGGGCCAAACCGTGAGATCAAATACTGGTACTGTTCTCAAAGGGACAACAATACCATTACCTAGAGACGACACAGATGAAGTATCATTCAATACCGTGGAAACAGATGCAGGTCTTAGATTGATATTATCAGAGATTTGACCCCCAGCATTACCTGAAGACACAACAGCTGAGGCACTCGAACTAGGAGTGGCAGCGGGGAGGTGCAAATTAGATCGCGTCCTCCGTCGCGGCTGTTGCTTGCGACGAGGCTTGGGGGAAGGCTGCTGAGTAGGTGGCACATCTGTTGACAACGAAAAAACATTAGTACAAAGCATATGCCCATTAACAGGAGGCATCACGACAGGAGAAGAAGAGGTGTTCAAGCTTCCCGACGTGAAACAGTTAATGTCCGAGGCGATAGCGCCAATATGCACGGAGTCCATAGCAGCAGAAGTAGATCAACCCGCAAGATCATTCATGACCAGCCAAATATTGTGCTGAATATTTTTAAGGATTGAGTGGGCACCGATTTGTGAAAGAGGCGCGTTACAATTGTTCGGCGGGGGGCGAAGATCATCAACAATGAACGTCAGACATTCGAGGCGAGTAGAGAGAGCATGCGACCTATCAAGTAAGAGGAATGAGTTTAAACTGAGCGCCTCTGAAAAATTAAGAAGTTTGTCGAGTTTTGAATTGAAGGTATTAAGACCCTCGGAGAAAGCATTGATGTATGACCAGTTGGCAGGTAGTGACAGAAACAGTAGAACTCCTTAGAATATGGCACAGGTGGGAGGAATGAAAAGATTTGCCACAAATTTCGTCACAAACGAAGACATCTTCATTGGATGGCAGACGAACATACAATACATGTGGTCATGATTAAACAGTGTAACTGTATATCAAAAGAGTAGCAGAGATTTAGGCGTTGATTAAAAAAGAAGGGTTATGTCGAGGACAAGCCACGAAGCTGCTGATCAAAAATCTGTAGTTTTGTTATTTTTAAAGCTATAGGCTTGAAATTTTGCATATGGGCATTTAAAAAAAAAGGTGAAATTAGGTTCGAAAATGGGATAGATCGGGTAACTCCTTCGTAGGGTTGCCATATAAAAATTTTGTTTTTCACTACATATTTGGACGTTACCTGAGAACGCTGACATTTTGACATAGTGTTTTCATAAAAATATAATTTCAAAAATGGACTAAAGCGGGAACCCCTTCTTGGTGTTGCCATATAAAAATTTAGGATTTTTACGTATACTGTGAAAACGAAAGTCCTATACGGTTTTAATGTACTCAACAGTTCTTCAAAATATATAATCCTATAAAATTGGTTAACATTATTTTTTCTGTCCAATGAGCCGTTCTAGCAATATATGCAAAAAACCACTTCAAAAATTAAACTTGCACGAAATTACCTACGGGCAGTCATCTAGGGTATCAGATGAATTGATTTTAGACCAAGTCTTGGTTTTGTAGTTGTTCTTTTCTTGTTTTAACTGACTGTTTTTAAAGGAAAGATAATATTATATATGTAAAATCATTTCCATGCCTCTCATCCAGGCATGTATAATGTTCATAATCCATACTGGAAACAATTTTCGTCTTCTGTCCTGGCAATGAGTTTCTCTAAATTGTTCATTAGATATCAAGTAGCATCACATATAGTTCATGTGGATCCTGAAGGAGTGTCAGTTAATACCTTTGCCAGATTTTCGTCTATCATTGTTAGGAAACGTTTATTTTTGACCTGTACTCCTTCACTACTATTAATCAATGATGGATATAAATTGTCAATTGGGCTTTGAATATTACCCACAACAACTGTAGTTTTCTCGGGAGTTTCTTTTGAAGACTCAATCAAAATAAGCCGACAATAGTGCCACTTCATCAGTTAACCTTATGGTACAGGCAGAGGTTAAGATTATTCTGAATGAAGCCAATTGTTATTAGTTCTAAGAAATTAATCGTTCTTGCGTTTGCGTGAAGCTTGAACTGTGGTAATAATTTCTTTTTTTTGAAAATCAAAAATTATCAACTCCATATTGTCTTCTGAAATTTGATAATTTTCATGTAAAAATGTACTCAGAACCGAAACATGTTTTCCGCTCTCAATGTAGAAAAGTAACCATTCTCATTTTGAACAGTTAAAACAACTCATTGTAATCAACGGGTTTGCTTTCTTTTTACCCTAGTTCTAATAATGAGGGTTTTACATAATACGATCAAGTTCCACCAAGTGCCCAAATACTCCTCGATTGAATACATTAAAAGCTGTGATAATGATAGACTCATTGTGTTATGTCGAAGACTACTGATTAGCTTTAAACAAACTAACAATCATATCTGGTTTAATACTCAGTACAAGAAGCGTAATGTTTTCCCCAATTACATAAATAGAAACCTGAAGTGCTGCCTTCTTTCTAAATCTAGTAGAAAGGCGTTATTTGTTGCTAAAAAGTGTGGCTACAGTCAGAAATCCAACAACAATTTGCCGAAAGATATAACAATAGTGCTCATCTAAAAGTATTTTGCAGTGAACTATCGAAGAGATACCACCATGTAGTTTTCGATGAAATAATCAGTGAAGCTCAGGAGAAATCAAGATCCCTTGCATATCTGAAATATGAACGGCAGAAAACAAAGTTATTTCATCTAGCCGTACAACACAGAAATTTGCCTATGACTCAGAGCCAGGTCCACTCGGCTTCGAAATTTCATCCTAAGGTCGTTAACCTCCCGTCTACTACTTTAATACCAGACGAGGTCAATCTCCTCAGTCACGGATTGAACTTTGCTCCAGATTTGGGTTATAGAACACAACATCTCTTCGACCTAGCGGTTCATTTAGATGCTGCGCTACCAACGGATGAATACGATGGAAAATTGGAGTGCGCTAAAGCCATCAAAAAGCCACTCAAAAATAATATAGGAATAAATATAGATCAGGTTAGATCCATTAATTCTTTAAAGAAAAAAATTCACAATGATAATTTAATTGTTTCGAAAGCGGACAAAGGTAATGTGATTGCAATTTCAGATAGATCTGTTTATTTAGAGAAAATGATTAATTGTCTAAATAGCATCAACGTCACTATATTGAATTCGGATCCAAACTTGAAATATAAGAATATTGTGAATAAGCTGATTAACAATAGCCCTTTGATTTTCGATAATTTTGATAAATTTAGACTAAAACAGTGTAATCCATCAGCGCCAATTCTATATGGCTTCCCCAAACGCCATAAAGAAGGCATCCCAATGAGACCGGTTTCAGCTTCTTTTAATGCTCCTGCACAGAAGCTTGCTAAAGAATTAAGTTCAATAATCCCTAAGGTTATTGACTTTTTGCCAAAATATTCTTAAAAAAATTCTATAGAAATAATTGATAAAATCAAAGATCTTAAGATACCAAGAAATTCTAAATTAGTTTCCTTTGATGTGTCCAATCTTTTTCCCTCGGTACCGTTGACCAAACTGAAATCTATCCTTTTTAACTTAATTAGAACGAAGGTTTCGAGCCCGGATAAGTCGTTTCAGTTAATTAACTTGTTGAATGTTTGTATTGACCAAAATTATTTTCTGTTTAATAAATAGTGTGTTTTATTCACAGTCGAAAGGATCAGCTCTGTCTCCTTTTTTGACTGAGCTCTTTATGTGTCATTTGGAAGATATTTTATTTAACACAGTAAAAAATGAATTAATAAAATATGTCTTTGTCTGGTTCCGTTACGTGGATTACGTTTTTTGTATCTGGACTAGTACGCAGCGTCAGCTTACCAACTTATAGAAAGGATACATATTCTGATGCTGCGATACCTTTTAACTCCAATCTTCCTTGGTCCACAAAAATGGCAGCCTTCCATAGTATGCTTAACAGTCTTATCCAAGTTCCCTTAATTCAAATAAATTTTAAAAAAAAGTTAAACATGATAATCGACATTGCTACAAATAACGGTTACACGAAGAAAATAGTCTACAAACTTTTATACCAAAAAAATAGAAATGCTGCATTAAATTTAATTTTTCCGGTTGACAATTGCAACAATAATTTTCAATGGCGAAAAGTCCTATATATTAAGGGTACAACTAATAGCCTTAAAAATATTCTACTGAAATACAACATTAAGCCAGCCTTTGTTAACAATAATAATTTAAAGATAATTTTGGTTAACAACAAAATAAAAAATAAAGATTCAAATTTAGAAAAAATACAAAATTAACTGTGACGACCTCTCCGCGGAATATATTGCCAAAACAAAACGAAAAATAAAAACTAGATTTTCTGAACATGTCGCAGGAGCTAAACACATGAAGCCTAAATCGGGTCTCTCAAAATATCTTGCTATAGAAAACATAGTACAAACATCAATAACCTTACTCTATTACATAATTTAAGCAATGGTCCTATACTTGATAAATATGAAATTTTCGAAATTAGACTAGCTCTAGCTAATGGCAATGTATTAGTGAATGATCAAATAGATTTTTCAGATAGAAGTCCGCTACTTAAACTAGGCCTATTTTTATAAGTTACCTAACTCTGTTTGCAGTCAGTAGCCAGCCCTTGATAATGCCCCAATAAGGCGAAACGCGTCGGGATTTTGTATTTAGAACTTTATAACGTAGTTTTAAATTTGTTAAAACTTAAAGAAATATATCTGTGGAATATTTACATACAAGTGTTTTGCTTTTTTACCCTAGTTCTAATAATGAGGATTTTACATAATCATTTTAATCGTTATGAATATTATGTTTTGCAAACTAACTACATAGATGCAATAACGATTCTGATGAAATGTTTTTTTGTAACCAAGCTTTATATAAGAAAATCAATGAGGGTAGTATTTACCACACCGCATATGACTTTATTCACTCCTTTTGGAACTACTACTAAAAATCCAACTCTGAAAGTATAATTTGCTAGTCAAAATGTATAGAATTGCCTTAATTGTCAGTATCTAACGTAATTTCCACTTTACTATGTGTGTATTAAGTACTGAAAAACGAAGTGAATATTAAAGTGCAACTTCTTAAGTAAATAATAAAACTAAAAACATATTGAATTTGCAACATTTCTAAAAAGTATTTATGATCAGGTCTTGTACTACCATATTCCATAGTGTGGTGTCCCACACTTAGGGTCCCTTCTTTTCATTTTTTCATATATTATTCATAAATGATACTTCCTATTTAGTTAGTTCAATTCACGAACTCGACACTTCCGATCGAATGATTTCATTAATTTGTGTTCTAATCGCACCAACTATGAACGGAAGCCTTGAGCCTATGCCTATAGAATGTGCTCTTCTTTTAGTTTGAATTTCCATCCGATTAATTTTCATATCTAAGTCACAATTAAAAAAAAATCTCAAAGATCATCGTAGCTAGCATTTATCGAAATAAATAAATATTGACACGGATTCAAATTCAATTGGTGGTTAATTACGTGAATTAATGCGAAATTTTTATTTTTTAAATACCCACAGTCTCACAACTTCACTTCACTTTAAATATTTCTCCTCTATAGGGACTTTATCATTCCAGAGAAATAGTCAAAGCCAATTTTCTTCCTCTCGTCTTTCCTCTGAAGTCAGTTTCAGGTCGGAATTATACTGTTAAAATTCCAAGTAATTACAAAAAAAAAAAAAAGTTAATTAACGCGTTGCAGCAAACATGATTCTGGTTATTTTTTTCACATGACCCACCTAAGTAAAATTCCTAGTTAATTTCCAGACCTTTTCAGTTATGTATGTGAATTTTATTTTGACATCACAAAATAATATTAGACGCCATTTGTGCACCTAAAACAAAAAAAAAAACAAAAAAACACATTACAAGACCCACCGGAATTTGAAAAACATTAAAGCTAACTCTTCTAGTTGGAAGAACAAGCAATGCAACTGCAAAGACATACATACATACATACATACTCACACACCTTTGTGGCTCAATTAAATAGTTTCTGGGTTGTAATCTTGCATAAACATTCTACGAGTATACAGGTGGAAACAGGTATAATACACATTCCATTAAAGAAAAGTAACCTACCAACAAAACCACTATCAAACCAGAGTAGGTATACCTCTGCCTGTAAGGGGGTATCAGAATTTCAGGAAGACTTTTAGTAAGCTGTTCAATGAAATTTTGCTTCTATTAATTAGCACAAGAGGAGAAGGAGGAAATATTGAGTGTACAGAATTTAGGTACTTTTTGAAGTTTACTTGGTATTTTGGGGATGCTGTTTTTGATGGAGAAGATGTTGGTGAAACAGATGCGTTTCTCTCTATAATATTCACGGATGGTTGAAGTTGCTGCGTGCTAAATATTTGAATAATTTAGTAAAATTCCTCTTGAAAGGAATTGTTTTTTTAGAAATGAACCTTTAATACGTGGAAGAATTTTAAAGTTTTCTTGGATATGTTTTTTTTTTCATACATGAAATGCTCTGGTTCATAATTAAGTTGCAACTGTAATTTTCAGAAATCACGTGAATTTTACTTTACAGAAAATTATGGAAACGTAAAATCTTCTGAGCAGTCGAAAAAGTTGAATAATATGCCAAAACTTTATCAAAATATCTACTAGTTTTGTTGTTGTCTCCATGACTGTAGTATTGATATGAGATGGACGATAAACTTTACAGAAGGCGAAAAAATAAAATAACAAATAAACATTTCAAAACTTCACCAATTTCATGCGCTCCGTAAAAACTTCCAAGTGTTCCGTAGTCATCGAAATCAGCTACAGGATCTTTAAAGCTTGCCATCATATTTGTAAGGGCATTTTGAAGTATTCGCTCCTTTTGAAAAAAAAAAAACTTTTCACACTTTTTCTAAAAAAGGTCTTGAATAAAGAGTGGAAGTGGCCAATATGCCACGGGATGCGATGGTACCTGAGCTTCGTTTCGGGCGTCGCTACTCTATGAGCTTTTCTGCAAGGGATTGAGGGAGGTGCCTTAACGGAGCCTTCCGCTGTCTGCTCTAAAAATCTTCACCGACGGCTCTCTCATTAATGAGGGAGCTGGGGCAGGTGTCTACTTTTCTGAGCCTGATTTTGGAATGGAGTACTGACTTGAAAGACACACCACTGTCTTCCGGGCTGAAGTCTTCGCCATCTCAATGGCAGCGAAGTTAGCCCTTAATATGCAAATCAAGGGGAAAGACATCGCTATCCTTTCGGATAGTCAGGCAGCCTTGATGGCTCTGAATGGCCCTCGGATAACGTCTAAGTTACTGGGGGATCGCAGGTCGTCAGTGATTAAGTTGTGTTTCCACAACAAAGTGTCCCTCCTGTGGGTTTTGGTCACATGGGGATCCTGTGGAATGAAAGGGCTGGCCTTTTAGCTAGGGCTGGCTCCGATTCTCCGTTCCTCGGACCGGAGCCCGCCGTATGCGTTGCCACCTCGAGTATCGGGTCTCTCATCAAAGCGGATGTTCATAGGAAACATCAGCAGAAATGGGAGAACCTGAGTTCTTGTAAGTGTACACAGCTCTTTCTTGATGGGCCCAATAGGAATATCTCCTCTTTTCTCATGGGGCTCGGAAGGAACAATGTAGAACTGTGGTTGGCATCATCACCGGCCACAGCTCACTTCACGTTCATCTAACAAGGATGGGAGTTGTTGACAGCCCTGAGTATCTGTCCTGCCTGGAGGGAGAGCCTGAGACAACCGAACACTTTTTGTGTGAGTGTCCGGCCTTCGCCCGGAGCAGACTGGATACTCTACGATCTGCCCTTCCATCTGTGGATGAACTGAAAACCCTTCCTCACCAAGACCTGATGCGTTTCATTAAGAGGACAGGAAGGTTTTGGTTAATGGGATTCAGGATAGTACAATTGGCCACTATGGCCTCCGTGCTTGGGATGGGTTTCTCCTGGTCCCCCGGTTAAAAAAAAAAAGAAAAAAAAAAAAAACAACAACAAGAGTGGAAGAAATGGATTTTGGGTGGACTGGAAAAAGTATTTGTACTGCTTATCAGGAAATCCGAAGAGAAGACCTTTCTGTCCACTAGTAGATAAAGCGCTTGTTAGATGTCACGAAGGCTGCTTAAAGTAGGTAGGTAAGTGCACTGACAAAGCTTGATGAATATTGGATAGAGTCTAAAATAGTGGTCAGAATACTGATTATTTATATACATACATGTATGAACATAGCTGTGCCCAGAATTATTGACGTCTTAGAAAGGAGATGTCACTACTCGCAATAAATCTGATAGAAATTTTGATTTAATTGTAGTACAAATAAAAGTTTTCCAGCATATAAAGTAAAAATGGTTAAAAACCAAATAAAATAAAATATTCAGTCATTGAAAACTATTTTATTAACAGTTTTATAGCTGGAAATAACAATCGAAAAACAAGTAGCGACATCTCCCTTCTAAGACGTCAATAACTCTGGACACAACTATACATAAATATATACATAATCAATGGTCGGCAGACAAAATTGTGTGATTGATTGCGATGAATTGTAAATCTTTATTAGTAGAATAAAAGTAGAGATTATTCTTTAGGACTTTTTACCGGGGTACACTTATATTTGTTCAAGAAGGAATTTTTTTAGATTCCCCGGTATATAGCAAAAGCTAAAAAATGTGTTTTTTATTTGTTATTCTATCACACAACCCATTATATTTTTGGTGTATATAAGTTTACCACGGTAAAAAGTCCTAAAGAGTAATCTCTACTTTTATTCTTTTCCTCCTTGGTGTAATATAAGAGGTTTTGCATCATATAAATCACACCCAGAAATTATTCTGAGATTTATATGAGAGGAGATCAATTTGATCTGTTCCAAGCGTCTACAGCAGGCAGAAAACCAAGCTGTACCGATGAGTGTAAGGTTTTCTGCTAACACAAAACACTTATTCTTCTTCCTTTTTCGTTTTTATTTTTTCAGCCCACTATGGGCGTATACAGGTTCGATTCGTTTTGAATGAATCTGGTTTTTTAATTCTTTTAAATTTTTTTAAAAAAAAAAAGTTTTTTTTTCTTCTATTTTTCTCAATCTTTTTAATTTGTTCATTTCTTTTCTTTATTCTGTTTTTTCATATGTTTTTCAAGTCACACAATTTCGCTATTTAGGACCCGTTGACGAGTCACACCAAGACTTGAAACATGCCACCAAAAATAAAATGGGTTGTGTGATGAAATAACAAATAACAATTTTTTTAGCTTTATCTATATTCCGGAGAATTCAAAAAAACGCCTTCTTGAACAAATATTTATTAATAGACATAAAGATGAAGAAGAGTGGTTGTTGCACATAAGGTGATATAGATTTCAATTTACTCCGGTGCATCCTAGCTGATTTTCTTATCGTGTGGCATCTCTAAATTATGAGATAATTTCATGTGAAACACCAGCAGGTAATATTCTCTTATTATCACAAAATGACGGCCGCTATGAAACCCGGTCTTAAGATTGCTAACGTCTGGGTTTTTTTATTTTTATTTTTTCTTCATTCCTCTTGAGAACATACTAGATAGGCCTTCCACATATCTCCTCCACTTTACTTTGTTGCCCGAGTCTTGAATCGATTTTGTTCACAATGTTAAGTGATTAGTCTACAATACGAGTAACTATCTAAATATGGGACCGCCATCTATCGGTTATTTGGAAAAGTTTACTGCTTTTGCGGATGGTTTTTTCTTGTTATTTTTAATCACTTTAAAAATCTCTTTTTTCTGGTGCATAAGGTACCTACCTGTGACAAATAAAGCTCGGAGGGTAATAAGGCCCACATTTAAAAATTCCTACTAAAATGAATCGCAGCAATCTCATAGCTTATGCGCGCATGCATTAAGTCGACATGAATGCCGTCGAAGGGGCGTCCGGCAGGTCGCGCCGCCATCTTGCCAGTAGCGAACAGTACCTACGTCAACGAGAGGAGTATGATGGCTGCTTGGAATTATAATTTTCACCTAGTTTGAACGTTAGGTAATGTAATTTATGATTTCAGTGTTTATTTTCGTCCACCATTGTTTTATTTGATTAATGAGTAATTTTGTAAAATCTGGTCATAGGTGTAATAAGGCCCACTGGAGTAGACCGTGCGCCTTATTACCGTACTCTACCTAACTTAAATTCTCAATGAAATTAATGTTCCTATATAGGATAGATTATGAATGTGACAATTTTTTTGTTCCAAAGAATGAAGACTATTTGGATTTACTCTGTTCTACGACAAGAAATTTATAACTAAAGTTGCTGGGGCCTTAACTCACTGGGGGGTAAAAAGGACCATTTTTACTTTTATTCCAAATTATTAAAAATAACCGAATTTTGTTAATTTTCTTAGTTTCAGCAAGTTTAAAGGGAATCATTCCACTGATTAAGATTTTGAAAAAGTTAATTTCTGCTTTGGGCCTTATTATACTGTGGTAGTTTAATAAAGCCCGTGGAAAAGGTTTTATAAAACTGAATAATTTTTTCAAATACTCACTTCTGTTACAATTTTTTTGTTTTTTTAGTTGTGCAAATAAATAAACTACACGGAAAATTATTTTTGTAGTTCAATATCACCAAATACTTGATTTATTGCATTTTAAAATTAGGTGGGCATTATTTGCCACAGGTATCTTAATTAAATTGCATAATTAAATGTTATTCGGTTTCAGCTACGTTGGTCACGGCATATTCGATTCGGCAATAAACTGGGAATTTTATTGTTTTTTATATATATTGTAATATAAGTTAAAATTGTTATAGTTTTTGTATTTGTTTTCTTTTTTCTTCTTGCTTAGCTTGTTTGAATTTTTTGTTTATTTTATGTCCTTTTGTTTATTTTTATTATTTTTTATTTATTTTTAATTCCTAGTATGTAATCCCGTGATTTTAATATTTTTGAATATATTTATCTTCAAGTTTCCCATTAGTTTTTTTGTTTTCTGTTAGTTTAAAATTGTTTTTATTATTTATTTTTTGTTAGTTGTTAGAGTTTAGTTTTGTTACCGTAGTTTATTTAGGATTTAATATTTTTTAATAATGTCATCGCTCTTACTTTCTTTTGTTTTTATGCCTCCATACTTACTTTTCCCTTTTTAGTAATGTACTTATTTATAAGATATAATATCTTGTGTACAGTCAATAAACGCTAATTCCATGCTATTCTATCTAAAGGGAAGTGGCTATTCCAACCGATCAATAAATTATTAGAGAGCTAAAAGTAAGATGACGTTCACTGTGAGTTAAATATCCCTAGAATTATTTGAAAATGTAATAAAAAATTTATATTAGAAGTGAAAACACCTTGAATTTAAAATTATATATGTATATAAAAATCAGCCATCAGCACCTTATTCGATTCTTATTAAATTCACATTCATATAATAAAGCCTCAATCTCAATTGTAATTACAATAATAAATCCAACAATAATAAATTTCATCATCATCATTCTCATAACAAAGCACAAAAAGCCTCAACAATTAATCTGACAATAGTACTTTACACCAAAAACGAGATCCTTTATTTTGAATATGAATGGTGTCACTCATCAAATAATAGTAAAAAAGAAAAGCACATCGAGAATTCACTCCATTCTCCAATCTTCACCTCCACCTCCTCCATCTCCTCCTTGTACTGAGTCTAATAAGTACAATGCAAGCGTTCTCATTTTGCATGCTAAAGGAATTCAACATTTACGACACACACTCTAAAACGTTCAGCCCTCCTCCCACATAAGTCGTATTTTCAAACTCTCATTGTGTGGCTGACATTATTAAAGCGCACTAAAAGTCTCACCCCAATAAATATGTCATCCAGAAGCAGGTCATAGCGTGGCACTCGAGTATTCTCCATACATCAAATGTGACAACTTGTTCTGAATCGTTGAGTACAAGGACCAAATTAGAAGGTTATATCCTGCGCCCTTATATAAAAGGGAAACTATTAGTATATAGTTAGGGGCATATAATAGCATCGTATAATAGTTAAAAAGGCACACTTTCCTGTGGGGTGGAGAGAGAGACAGAGAGGGAGCGAGAGAGAGAGAGTTGGAATAGTGAAACCTCATCCTAGATCAGATTTCACTTGTTGTTAGTTTTAAAGGAGAGAAAATATACAAAAAGTGGAAAGCCACAGGGGTATATATTCACGATATGGGCGCTTGACAGCAATTAGTTTGGAGAATTTATTAGTCCCTGTTTTACCCTTATAAATGCTTCCTTCCGTTGTTTTGAGTATGATGGCATCATTCATGGAAAAAAAATGTTTTTCCTCTCTTTTGGGATGAGTTTATGAATAGCATTTTCGTTCAGATTTAAATTCATTTCTCCCATGTTGCAATATCACATCAGTCGAGTCACCTACTGGCATCCTTCCTCGGGAATAAACATCTGACACAATATACATATACATACATCCCTTCGTCCTACATACATACAAGCATACAAATCAGATGAAGTCTCCTCGTTGGTCCACTATTTACAGCATCCAAATACTCTAGAATTATAGCGCCTCTGTTTTATCCAACAGTAAAGCAAATCACCTTATAGAGGATAAATTCGGTTTGCTTTATTCCACAGTTACATTTGTTTGTGTAGCAACGGTATAGGAAGAGTGAAGCAGACGCGAGTAGTAAAGACATAAATTTTCTCACATGTTTACAAAATGACTTTGCTGTTGTTAACGAAGTTAAATTATGCATGCCGAAACGTTAACCAGATATCATCGATATTAAGTGGTGATGTCATTGATTAACTTCAAAAGAGACACTTTTTGTTTATTGTTTTCTGTTGTTACAATTATCATAAAAACATTCGATTGACTATGGTCCATCTCGTTGATGCATATCCATTATTATTTTAAACCAGATACAAAATTACCTAGACGAAGAGGACGTCTTACAGTTTCTGTAGGCGTCCTTTTAGTACTACAATTTGTTTCTGATCACCCTTTTACAGGAGGTGTTGCTTGCTCAGCCGCTATATCCCAGCCGACTTTAGACCGATTATCCTTTTTAGTTTCTGAGATCATGAATAAATTAATGGATTGGCAAATTGTAGAATAAACTGTGTGAAAATAATCAAATCAGTTCGTGTTAATCAGAATTTCACTTTTATCATAGTTGCGAAAGTGTTCTACTCAACTATTGTGCTACTTCCTTATTAAAAAAGAAATGATGTCCATTTTATTTTTGTTAGATTTTTCTAAAGAATTTGATAGCACTCATCAAAAGAAGCTCTCATTCAAGCAATCATCGATATAGAATCCACCATGCCACATTGAATAATGGTGTTCCTCAGGGCTCTAGTTCTGGTCCTCTGTTATTATTCAGTTTGTACTAAATTTGGCTACCTGAAGAGATTCCACGTGCGTCATGGACTTCACCCTTGTATAGATGATATTCAGTTTTATTTCACATCGAAGATTATGTAAACCATATAGACTTTAGCCTCCAAACAAATTACTGTTAGTCAATTGACAATTTTTTCAGTCTTAGTCCTAATAAATTCCAATGTATTGCATTCAACCCAACACGACTACTTTTACTTAATAGTATTTTAGCGGAATAACCTAATTTTAAGCTGCCTTCTGTCTGACATGTACCGAAAGCAAACTGAACTCTAGGCAGGTTCAAAGTTAGCTAAGTCGGTGAAGTACAATCTCGGTGGTGAGTCTTGATTAATAATTTAAGTTGATCAAATCATCGATGGATAGTCGGTCCTATTTCTGAAACTTTGAAAAGTGGGGAAAGCTACCTTCTGTGACCCGGACTATGCATGTGCCTATTACTGGCCAAGCATTTCCGTCAGGTCGAGCTCTTGTCTTGATGAACCACAACACTGTGTAATTCGCAGGTTAATAAGTGTGATTTGGTTGGGTCAGGCGAAAGAATTAACAGCTGTGCAATACGTCTAGATCTGGACCATAAAAGTAGAACTTCGCTTCGAGTAGTGTTGTGAACAGAAAACAGAAGCCTTGCTTTTTTGGTGTTAAATAAAGATGCGCAAGTTGCACTTTACTAATTACTGGTCCACAACAGACTCTGACCGTATGTATGGAACCTCCGGAACTTAATTATGCCCCTAGATATCAGTGCTCTTCGGTTTACCTAAGAATTGAATACCTGAAATAAGGGCATATGGCATCCGATTGAAAATGCTGTTCCTTTACGGGTTACGGGTTTTCTCTTTCTTTAATAGAATAAGGTATCTAAGTCCTTGATTAGAATTATGCCTTGACAAAGGTATAATTTTATTTTTTTTAATTTTTTACAAAGAAAGGATTCAGTCGTATAGCTGAATCAACGAGTACCAGAATAATAATTTTTTGTATTTTCTGAATATTAAACTCGTGGCCTACTCACCTAAGAAAAAATTGAGGGCTTCAGGTCACGACATTGGGCCATCCCAGACGAGTATTCTTAATGCAGTATGTAACCACACCAATCTTTTGTATTTTAATAAACCTAAAGACATCTCTTTTAATAACCTTTTCAAAATCCTCATAGAGGGTGTCGAATTTGATTTACGAAAACCCTATAAAGGTTGTCGAGAACAGTTATGACATACAGAGGACTACTTGAAGTTGCCACAGTATCAATATCCCATCATAAGTAGCCAAGGTTAGAAATCTAGGAGTGTACCTTAAATGCCAGATGAATTGCTGTTATCATATAAGTGCTGAAATGCTGTCTAGGATCTATGTTTAGGACTACATAGCTTTTGGTTATCTGCTAGTATTCTGTCACCAAGCTTATACAAGTTAGTGCACCCAAAAATTCACAAATAGATGTCTTATTTTCCCACTCTGGGGGCTCCGGAAAAAACCAAGAGTAGCATTCAGTGGTAGTAGGTTCATTTACGGACTGTGTAGATATGATCATGTCTCCAATTACAGTTTCCCACTACTGAGAAGTTCCTTGGAGATTCATTTTTAAAACATGGAAGGACTCTATTTTTTTTAAAGGCTATTTTAAATTGGGCCATCCTCTTTATTTTGTTAAATTTCTGCAAATGTTTCATTTCACTAGGCGTTGAAGACTGCTGCTGCCGTGATGGCGTACTACAGCTCTCACTGGTTATTTTGTTCAGGTTATTCGCTTCTGGAGCAATCTACTCTCTCGAGTTCAATGCACCGAGCCGCCGGCTCTCTCGTCATTTTTAAGCAGCTTTTCCTCAATAATTTGTTACAGTTCTGCATGAAAATAGCTTTAAGTGGTATAAGCAAATGTTGTATGTGTCCTTAATTTTGGGAACTGTTGATACTTTTGGCAATTTTTATTTCAGGGGAAATATTGTTAAGAACTTTCGTCGGAGATCTCTCAGTTGTGTACGACTACGACTGTTCATCTACAGATTCCCGTGCGCCATTATTGCCTTTCAGCTGTCCTAAATTATGAAGCTAAATCGTGGAGCCTTACGAACGCACTACTGTTTCGCCATACTCTTGTCCATTGTTTCTATCATGGCCCGCTGCAAACAATCCTACTGTTAAGGTAGAATGTAAGAGGAAATTACTGCTCTATTGTAAACCTTCTTGTAAGCCCCGGGCGAGCATCAACATTTTTTAAAGATTAATTTCATTTTCTCAAAATTCCGCTAGTGAGCCACTCAGCCACAGGACCCTAGTCTTTCGTTTCTATACCCATTCCATGATTAATTCGTCCAGGTTTCGTCCCAATTTGACTTCCCGGTTTACTAAATAAAATTGCAAAGGAAGTAAAAATAAATAGGAAATTATTTAAAATTGCAAAGGATGTAAAAATGGATTACAAGGTTATTAAGGTAATTAAAAATAAATCGGTTGGCGTCTTCGATAAAAATTTTAAGCCGACCTAAGTGTAATCCTAATAAATTAGACCACATGATAAAACAAGCTTCAAAGTGATCTAAATGCCATCCAGCCGAATTATACCTTTCGGAACTGGCTAGAACCAGGGAGTTGATAAGAGACCGCAAAGCAGACCGGGAGTGGTTCTACATGTTTTCTGGTCTTTCTTGTCAGGAGTGGAATAGTTCTCCAACATTAAAAAGTTTTAACTAAAAGAGTTTAGAAAAAAGTAAACGGATTATTTAAACTGGAAGAATATAAGGAAAACCGAAATTGACGGATCCTGGACAAAAAGCTAAATATTTTTTTTTCGCAATAATGTTTCTTTTTTTTATTTTGTGGCTAGCTGGCACATGGCGATGCATAATCAGGGTTCTAAAACCCATGTTAAATCAGTTGTAATTGAGATGTTCATCCACGATCTGTTAATTAACTTCATGTGAATTCCAAGCAGTTAACATTAATCTCAGTTTCATAGCAACAACAGTTTTACCCCTACCTTAAAAGAATGCAGAGAAAAATTTTCTTCTACGAATTGTAGCTGGTAATAAACTGAGGCGAGCAGTGAAACCCGTTTTTTGATCGGATTTGACCCTACAGAGATAGAGCAGATCTAAGGTGCGAAAAATCTAGTACCATAGTTCGAATAAAAAAAAGGGAAATATTAAAAAAGTGAGTACAGGGATGGCTATAAATATCTATTTAAGCCTCCGAGTATAGCAGTGTGGGTACTCAAACTTCTTCTCAGGACGTAAGAAATTCGGTTCTGAGCTATATTCTCCAAAATAAACTAGATCAAACTTTGACCACCCTCACTCCAGCTTACCCACGCTAGATAGAAATAAATATTGTTAATAAAAAATGTTCAAAGTATCATAATGCATCGTTTCAGATATCTCTCATGGCTGGAGGTGTCGAGCCTAAAATGGGCATTTGCTTTTCTGCCCCTTCTTGATTTGAATCTTACTTCTGATGTTAGCAAAACTGATTTTCAAGATCAACTATCTTCCGATCGATAATCGGAACCGATATTTTTTCCTCATTGCTTAACTTTTGCTTAATCATAAAAAATGTGTTCCGTTTAGTTTTAGTTTTGGTACGTAAATTTAACAAATCTAGATATTATTTTGGAGACCAATGTATGAAATTCTGCCACAACATAAAGTTAGTTATTGGTAGGAAATCCACTTATCCACGTTTTTTCAGCAATTACTTAATCTACTCATAATGATGACGAGTATATTAATTTTGTTTAATCATATAAAGAGCCATCCTCCACCATCTAATTCAACGGACATCCATCATTAGAATGTCCTCCTAGGACATAATATTTATTTATGTCTATATCTATGTAATTGTATCTGTGCCTTTTATATATATTTTTTTTTATGTTATTCTCTTTTAACAACTCAAAATTTCAGAAAACCTCACAAAGAAAGTAATCATTTCAGATCTAAGAGCATAAATTACATGTCGACCGTGAAATTCCATTACAGACAGGTCTCATAGTTTAATATCCTGAAAATCTTGCAAAAGGAATTTATAAAGGATATTTCAATGTCCAAAAGATCCAGAGCTGCTGAAAGCGAAACGTAATAGAAAAAATAATGATAATGTGCCGCAGCAAGCCAAAAACCATAAACTTGAATTCGGTCGTCGCGGTGTAGAAAAGACCAATAAAATCATAAATCAAGATGAAAAATTGCCAGAATTATATATTGACAAAGACTGTACCTATGTATGTATGTGTGTATGCATGTACGTACATACATACGTACTGACACTACTAAAAATAACACAGGCGCAAAAGAAAATCACCCAAAAAACGGTAGCCCAGTTTTCCAATGAAAATGGAATTTTAAAGTAAAACACCCGCAGAACTGGGGTATTTGGTGATGTCCTAATTGCCCAAATATTTTCACGGCAGTCTAGGTGGTACTGGTACCTTTTACATTTTTTTTTTCTTTTTGTAATAGCGTTCATTCGCCAAGCCAACCTCAAAAGTTAAGTGATATACAGAAAAAGTAGGTCAGTAGTTTCTATACTTTTGCTTATGCTTCCATTTTTAAACTGGTGTCCTTGTGCTGAGTTCATTCACACTAGCTGAATTCGTTTTTATCTATAAGAGAGAATCGCGATATCATCATCCTCTTCCGCGTTGGTATTTGGTGCATAAATCTCAAGAATAAATCTGAGCCAAAGTAAACTGGTAAAAGTTGGGAGAAAATAAGGAAAAATATTTTCCTTGTTCCTTGCAAGTGGACTTAGCTTGTTTGGTAGCTTCTGCTATCAGTCCATAGATGATTTACTGTTTTTTTTTCACCTTCACAAACACCGCTCCCTAAATGATTCGCACAGATAGGTACCTACTTTCAACAGAGGATTACTATTGTGCCAGGATGTGTGGAAGTGTTAACTAAAATTCTTGGGTGCGCTTGAATTAATTGTTGAAATGAGTTATGATGGACGACGACTCTCTGAAATTAACAGAGAAAATTTTAGGTGTCGAAAATGTGATTTTTTGGACATTTTCATGTTGTAGTTTGTTTTTTTTTTTATTGCGGTGTATGTTGTCTGCATGCTTTTGGAAGATATGTTTTCATTTTATTATCGAATTAAAATTTTAACATCAAGTTGATGACATTGTTTTGCAATATGGCTGATGATAATTTGACTTACGGTGACACGTATGTGCTAGATCGCGCATTTTCGTACCTTTAATTAATCACTTCGTGGACCTAAGTAAAATTGCTTTGCACACTTTACTGTGAACACAGAAAGACTTTGCTGGAAAGGCTATTTATTTAGTGAAAGTATGTATTTCAAAAACAAAAATATTGTCAATCAAATTTCAGCGCTCTTAGTAGAAACAGTTTTTTTTAAAAAAAAACAATATAACATATTGTTGCGAGCGTGGCCTTTGGTTCGTTATTTAAAACACAATATTAAATAATTAATATATAAGTTCTTTATTACACTTAAATCATATTAAGTTCACAAACATTTATTTAATCAACTCAACTCTAATTATCGCTAACACTGTACTTTCAATTATCGCAATGTAATTACACACTATCGCTTCTTTATTACTTTCGCTTCTTAACACTGCAACGTCTAAAACAAGACTCTTTTTCTGGCGATGACAACTGTTATATTTATACCCTAGAAACACTCCGGATTATTCTGGAGTGTTCTATTCCAAAAGCTTCTTGACTATTCTATTTGTTCTATTCCTGTAGATTTCATAATCGATTCTCCGAACCTGAAGTCATTTACTCTCCGAACCTGAAGTTGTTTATTGCCAGTAGATGTCACCAGTTGTCTCTTTCTATTGCACGTAACAATATAAAACCGAAAAAAAAGAACAATTAATTAAAGAAGAAACAATCAACGACCTATAATATAGGAATGAGTCTTTATATACAATATTCCTCTACAATATTTATTTATTCGCGTTTACTGAGGCATCATCAGGGTACTAACTACCTAGATGATCTGGGAACACTTTTATTTTTATTCTGGTATAATAGCGGATCTAGTAGCGGACTGGTCGAATACTCATCTAATTAGCTTTAAAGTCCAAGCACAGAGGTTGTTCGCCCCAATCACAATGCTTGGTGCGGAAGATTTTCTTTCCAGGTGGACTGTATGATTTTTTAATAAATCGACTTGCTAATCTGTGTATCTACTTGTACATCTCCCTTCAGACTTAGTTTCCGCGCCACGAAACTAATGATCAGATAATTGAATGAGCTGGGTTCCAACACAAAGGAAAACAACATCTTTCCCGGAGTGCCCGTTTACTTAAGTACAATAATTTCTCGACCGACACAATTCTGTTATAAAAAAAGGTGATTACAGCTGTTATATGTATATAAAGCAAAGTACGTAGCAAATGAATATTTGTATTTATACAGGGTGATTCTACTCTTTACAATAAATTTGATTATAATGTTTTGATGAGCTAGAACATCCTCCCGCCGCCGTTAGGAAATTGGTTTCCTAAGTAACTGGTAGTTTAACAACTCGATTTATTGCTCTCTTGAATACTCGTCGGCCTGCCCGGACTGAGACTACACGAACTAAGTTATCTTGACCTGGGCAAACCTGAACCACTCGAGCTATTGGCCAACTAGTTGGGGGAACGTTTGCTTCCTTCAAAATAACCATGTCGCCTTCTCGCAGGGATGGTTGTTTCGTTGTCCGTTTATGACGTTCTTGAAGCGACGTTAGATAGTCAAGACGGCAACGCTTCCAGAATCCTTGCTTCATTGCTTGTATGAGTTGGCATCGTTGAGTATAGGATACTTTTTCTTCGTCTAAATTGTTTTCTGGTAGAGATGTTGGAGCATCTCCTATCAGGAAGTGGCCTGGTGTGATGATGGTAAAGTCGTCATGCTCAGAAGATGTGATACACAGAGGGCGGGAGTTTGAAATGGCTTCCACTTGAGTCAGTAACGTTGTCATCTCTTCAAAACCCAAACGAGTTTCGCCAACTACTCGCCGTAAATGCCACTTCACCGAACGAGCTGCCGCCTCCCAAAGTTTGCCGAAATGGGGAGCGCTAGGTGGAATGAAGTTCCAAGTTATGTTTTGCTGTGAGAGAAAAGAATCAATTAGTGTGAATCAGATAAGATTAATTTATGCAAGTCATTTAAATATTTTCTTGCTCCGACAAAATTTGTGCCATTATCAGTATAAACATCTTTAGGGATTCCACGGCGCAATACAAAACGACGAAATGCGGCAAGAAATGCTTCATTGCTTAGACTACTAACTAGCTCTAAATGTAATGCCCTTGTCGCTAAGCATATAAACAGCGCTATATATCCCTTGATTCTTTTTGAGCCTCGTCCTATCCGAGAGCATAGCATGATCGGGCCAGCATAATCAATACCTACTTGAGATGTGACTCTCGCCCTTGATAAGCTTACCATTAATTGAAATGTGGGTGGGGGATTCTGTTTAAAACGTTTAACATGTTCCCGATAAATTTTACGGCAAAGGCTCCTGATGCCTGGAATCCAAAATTTTTGCCTGATTAGACCCATAAGTAGAGATGGTCCTGGATGTAGGTATGTACGGTGCAGGTCTAGTACGAGTAGGGCAGTTATGGCATGTGACTTGGGTAAGATTACCGGATGCTTTACATTGTAATCGCAGTTAGAATTATGAAGCCTGCCTCCAACTCTCAGAAGATACTTGTCATCAAGAAATGGATATAGTTTTTTTAATAGACTGTTTCGATGAATAGATTCCATTGAATTTAACTTGTTGATTTCCTTAGAAAATGGTCTCTCCTACATTAGACATATGCAGAGAATTTTAGCTTAATTAATCTCCCATGCTGTTAACAGGCATGGGATTCGATCCTTTGACGATATCCTTGCATTAGAAATGAATCTTAAACAGTAACCAATGACTCGAAGAAGCCTTTGATAAGATGAATATTTTGTAGAAAGTTCACTAAAGGTGTCATTGTGGATTTCTTGGAGATGTGATAAGATGTTCACTTTTCTTTCTTCGTGTTGTACAGAAGCTGACTCATGGGTATGAGAATATGAAGGCCAATTAGTTTCATGTGTAGATAACTAACCCGGGCCATGCCACCACGAAAATTGGATTATTTTATTTCGTCTGGTGTAATACCCCTGGATGCAGCTGGATTTTCTTGTGAAGCGATGTGTTTCCATTGCCTTCTGGGAATAATTTCAATATATCCGATGTGCGGTTTGCTACAAAAACCTTCCAACGCCTAGGAAGATCTGATAGCTAACACGATTGTTGAATCTTTCCAGGCCGTTGTAGTAATATTTGGTATTGACAGGGCTTCAACTGTTTTCTTTATGAGGCGGGCAAGTAGATGAGCGGCAGTCTTGGTATCATCATTTGCTTCAAGGGTGCTACTCTTGTTTTTGCCGCTATGATTTCAACGAAGATGTTCCCTTGGCTATCTTCGCTCCGGCAGGAAACTACTGCACCATATGCGACCTCGGATGCATCGGCGAATCCGTGTAGCTGAATCGATCCCCTAATTAGGCAAATTTTACGTGGGAGTGTGGCCTTTATTCTTTCCCCCCTTATAGGCTCAGGTAAGCCTTCATCCCAATCATATTTTATTAGCCATAGCCCTTGAAATAATATCTTAATAGATATTGTCACTGGTGCGAGCCATCCCAGAGGGTCAAAAATGCGTGATGACTCGGAAAGAATTTGCCGTTTGGTAAATTCATTTGAAGCCATTTGAGAAACCTTGAATGAAAATGTGTCTTCAGATGGATTCCATTGGATTCCTAGCACCTTAACAATATCCGAGTTATCATCTATTTTTAAAGTTTCAGCACCCGTCTCCTCTGAACTAATCTGTGTTATTACAGTTGCGCTTGAGTGCCACTTGACTAATGCCATTAGCAGTCAAGATATGAATTAGCTGGCTTTGAAGCTCAATAGCATCTGCAGGTGAACGTGCTCCTGTAAGGAGGTCATCTACATAAAAATCCTTCTGAATTACCAAGGCAGCTCTTGGATGTTTGCACTTCTGTTCTTCGCCAATTTGATGCAACACCCCGGTTGCTAAAAATGGTGCAGACGATGTGCCATAAGTAACTGTATTAAGTATATAATGCCTAATATGGGTCGAAGGGTCGCGCCAAAAATGCGTTGATAATCTCTGTCCTTCAAGGTAACTAGGACTTGCCTATACATTTTCTGCACATCAGTGGAAACGCTATTTCGTCCTTCCGAAAACTTAAAAGAATCGATGCTAGATCTGGTTGGATGGTTGGTCCAACTAAGAGATTTTCGTTTAACGAAATACCAGAGCTACTCTTACAGCAGCCATCAAAAACCACACGTATATTTGGATTGGGCTCGTTTTTAAAAACGGCAGATAGAAATAGTTAGTGTTTTCTATTGGTATATCCTTTTCGGATACCTGCTTCATATGCCGCAGCTGTTCATATTCGCTCATAAAGGTTTTGTATGCCTAATTGTAATTTTCATCTCTTAAAAAGCGAAGCTCTACTGAGCGTAATCGCACCATTGCGCTGTGCACAGAATTGCCAAGAGGTTTGTTATCATTTTTAAACGGCAATGCGACTACATAACGACTCTCTTTATTTTTCAAAAACGTAGATGTGAAATGCCTTTCGCTTGACTTTCTTCCTTGCTGAGAATGGACGTGTCAGAGCTTATATCTTCCGCCTTCCAAAAGTACTGCCGTGTTTTATCCAGATCTGTGAGCACCATTAAGTTCATATTGAATGCCGACGCTTGCTTCATATTAGTGCCGCTTACCATCACCCAACCAATCATGGTTTCTTGTGCAACAAGATGATCTCGGTTGTCATATAGTTTTCCCTGCCCTAAGACCTCAAAAAATCTGTCAGCCCCTATTATAATATCGATTGCTGAGGCTTGTTGAAATGTGGATCTGCTAACCTTGCGTTTTGAACAAAATTGGCTTGCATTGCATCTATTGATGTGGAAGGATTGCAGGACGATAAACCATCGATAATAAACCCTGTAACTATTATTCCGGTGTGATGGGTCCAACGTGAAAAGATTTCAATATAAATCTTTCCCTTTGTCGTTCCAACTGCGGTGGAAGAAAGTCGTGCATTTTCCATCTTCAATCAAGACGTAGGGCAAATGGCTGAGAGATCAGAGAGATCTGTGACCCGGAATCTAGAATAACACGGCAAGCTAGAACACAGGTCTTATAGGTTTATGAATTTTATGTAACTTGGTTAACGTGTGAATAATCGTTATGTAGGGATTGCTTATATTTGAAAAGAATTTGTCATGATCATTCAATATCAAACCTGCACTATTGATTATTTTTTTTTTAAACTACTGTCGTATTTCCCTAGCCTGTTTAGTTAAAATTAAATCGTTATCTACTAATTTATTTTTAATTGAACCTATTGTCCTCCTATAATTTATCTGTATATCATATCTGTTTATATTTAAATGATCTTTTTATAATCTAAGTCATGATCAATGATCATTTAGATATAACAGCCTTTTAGATACCCGGGGATCAGAATCTTCGAGCTCCCGCTTTAACTGGTATCGGGTAATCTGTTATAGGGACAATCAACCCGATTGAATAGGCTCCCAGACAAGTTGTCATCGCGTCAGCCCCGAGGAACTACAACTGCTAAGCTGAACCTAAACAATTTTAACGCGACCAAATTTCGCAAGAGCAGCAGAGTCCAAGAACGCCCGCTTGAACATATTTTGGACAAACTGTCAAAGGGACGGTCATCGGGGGAATATGAAATATCCAGAAACGACAAAATACATAAATGTAAAAATTGTAAAAATTGTTATAATTAAATCCTACAAATATATAAATTATTTAAAATTTGTACGAGTGAGGTATATTAGGACTTGGTTATGGTAGATTTACATTTAATGGAAACCTGTGTCATCCAGGATGAAGCTCTGGTGCAACCGAACTATTCCCAATTTGAAAATTCTGTGTACTAATGTACGTGAGGAGGGGTGATGGTTTTAATGGACAACTCTTTGGCTAAATGTTCTACACCAAAGTCAGTCTCTGATAATCGGCCAATAAGCTTACTTTGTTATCTGAGCAAAATTCCCGAGAAATTAATGAGCTCGCAGATTCTTCAGTATGTGTCGAATAATAAACTCATTTCGAAATGTCAGGCCGGTTTTCGTTCTGGCCATAGCAGTGAAACTGCCTTGTTGAAAGTTTCTACTGATATACCCCAATAAGCAAAAATTCCAGATGTGGAATTTTCGCACGGAATTCCAGCGGAAAAAAATTGTACGGCATTCTCACACACACAGCTGTTTTTACACGCTACAGCGAACGCCATTTTCAGCTTCACAGATGTGTTGCAGGTATACGAAAAATTGTTAATGGCTTGGCTTATATTAGCTGTGTTCTTTTGGTTCCGTGTAGTGTTCTGCAAAACACAGGCGATTGCGAATGGAATTGATTTGTAGAGTGCATAGCAGTCAGTAGAAAAAGTTTTGAAAGTATAGCGAAAATAATCAAGGTGCCATGACTTTAATTCTTACAAAACGCTAAATCTGTCAAACTTTTTCTCCGAATTTATAAAGTTCTATTTTAGCATTTTGCAAGGATTCCAGTCATGGCAATTTGACTATTTTCTCTATACTTTCGAAACTTTTTCTACTGCTTTGCATCTTACAAATTATTTATGTTCCACTGTTTAATTAAAAAAATTTGAAAAAGCTTTCAAATCCCTAGGAATTCCATATAGAAATGCCATGGAAAAGTCTTGGAATTCCATGCGAAAAAAACAAGGAAATAACATGGAAATCCGACAGATTTCCACGTTCAGTTCCATCTACCAATACAATCAAAGATTTGGAATCTCGGCGCAGTTCCCTTCGGCAAAGAAGCGGAATTCCGTGCGCAAATAGGACGGATTTCCAGGTAAACTCGTCAAAAATGACAAGGAAAACGACCGGAATTCCGTTCGATTTGCTTATTGGGACGCAATTCACTGGAAAGTGATTTGTTAACAGCGTTAGTACTCCTCGAATTCACTAAAGCATTTGATTCCGTCGATCACAGTTTACTTTTATCGAAACTGCAAAAAAATGTAAAATGTTTCTCATTCCTCTTCAAGAATAATTTCAGATTTCGTTTTCAACCGCTCTCAGCACGTTAAGGTTGGGGATGCTAAATCGAAGTGGATTAGCGTCAAATGTGATGTTCCGCAAGGCTCAACTCTTGGGCCGCTTCTCTTTATCTTATTCATAAATGATCTTCCTGATATTATTGAAGACGTGAACATCCACATGTATGCTGACGATGTTCAGATATATCTATCTCGTCCAATTCGATTAATGGAGGACTGCATACATCGAGTTAACCGTGATTTAATAAATATATCTGATTGGGCCACTAGCAACCGACTCTTGTTGAATCCCCTGAAGTCTTCTTGTATGGTCTTCTATAGGAGAGATCTTGTGTTTTCAGATCTTCCCTCTATATAGAATCTTGGTGTTTTTCTCAATAGTAAATTGGAGGGTTGTGACCATGTTACGAGTAATTCCTTATTACAAAAGATTTATGGCGGTCTTCGATTGCTTCGTCTGTCGAGTAGTCTGCTCCAGGTTGAGTTAAAAATCAAGCAAGTTAAGGCACTGCTAATTCCACATTTCACTTTCTGTAGTACAATTTACTCGCGGCTTGACTTTGTGTGAAGTAGTAAGTTAAATGTAGCTTTTAATGATTGCGTTCGTTTTGTTTATGGTTTAAGATGTCACGATCACGTTTCTTAAATTTAATTTTTTTTCTCTTGCATTATACTATATTTTGAATTCCCCATTTTCACTGTACTAGAAAAAGATGTAATCTTTTATACAAATCCTCGAATAAATTATTATTATTATTAACTTAGTCTGGTTAGTTCAAAAATATAAAATTTTATTTACTTCTATATGCTAATTCAGTTCTTACATCTAATATCAAAATAATTCACTAATTCAGATTTAATACCTACTACTTTAAAATTCAGTAAAACTTAATAAAAACAATTCAGTATAAAAGTTCACTTTAAAGTTCATAAAAAAACAACCAATGTGTTGAACGTAGTTCCAACGTTGTGGACTGCTGGGGACCCTTTCACTTGTATTTTACTCCTGAAATGAAGAAGAAGAGTATGCGTGAGTGAGTTGGCACGAGAAGGATGATCTGTGAGAAAAGATATAATCTGCTCTGAAATATTATTTTATGTTGCCTGAAGTGACGTATACTGACTGCTACGTGAGGTCAGTCGAGTTGTTCACATGGAATTTATAGTTGACTGGCATAGCAACTTGTATTGCTGCTATGTGTGAATTGGAGAACGTGTAATAAATCTGTCCAGCTACTAGCGTGCAGTTTTTCGGTGTGCTGCTACGTGAGGGTATGGCGGTAGCAGCGCTTGTGACGTTTGCTACTGTGTATGGGATTGCACTAATGGCACTTGTGACGTTTTTTCTTGTGCGCTTTTATGAGTGCAGCAAATTGGAATACTGCTATGTGTGGGAGTGGATATTGTAGCACTTCTGACGTTTTGTCGTGTGCTCTTATGGGTTCAGCAAAACTGGAGTGCTGCTACTTGTTGGAGTAGCTATTGTAGCACTTGTGAGGTTTGTCGTGTGCGTTCTTCTAGATGCAGCAAATTGGGTTTGATAATTTATGGCATTTTCAAAATTTTTTTATTTATGCTAGGACAAACACTATTTCAAGCTATCTAAGAAAAATAGAATCTTAGAAATATACGCGAAAAAGGATATCAAGGATAAGGATCCGTGAATATCTGGAAGGACGTACTTTTGAATTTGTTCATTTTTTTTTTATTTTATTCCTTATATTATCCACTAAAATATATTTCAACTTGGGATCTCAACGCGATTAAGGTGTAAAACATCAAGAGAATTTCACACACATGCATCCATAGCACTCACAAAAAAAAAAAATTTTACAGGGTCATCAACACCAATTTTTCATATGGATTTAAGAAGCCCAAAAACTTCCCTTTAAAACGGCCGATCACACTCTGTACCTAAAACGTAGCTCTTTCTGAGTTTTTTTCACTTTTTCTTAAGCGAAAAATTCAATAAATGCCAAAAAGTAGGCAATTATCTTTTGGGAATGAGTTTTCGAGCCAGTCGGTGGATATAGTTAAAAAAAAGGCATAACCGTTAAAACCGTTAAACCGTTAGTCGCGGACACATTTGAGGGAGTTCTTGAGGCACACCTTTCTTCGTATGCACATAAATTAAGAAGAAATCCAGAAAAAAAAGTCCAGAAAAGATATCCGCGCACGCCAATATGTTTTCTAGAATTTTTTCTGGATTTCCTCCGAATGTTGTCGTTCCTGGATTTTGTCACTTCTGGATTTTGTCACTTCTGGATTTTGTCCCTTCCGGATTTTGTAACTTTGCATTTTGTCTTTTCTTGATATTGTCTCTTCTGGATTTTGTCTTTCTGGAGTTCGTACCCAATCCAGTTATCAGAGATCCAAAGATTCCGTCTAGTCAAGCTTTTAGACCATCTGTCAAGGTAACCAGGCTATCTATCATTAGGGACATTGTGATCGCAAACACAGACGCCCAATTAGAACCAGATGATGAAAGTTAGTGGAATATGCGCATTTGGAATCTGAAGATAAAAAATTGTACACCCCAATTAAGTGTGGTGAAGAAAATGTAAGTAGTAAAGAAAGCTGCTTGTATTCTGTATAATTTTATTCAAATTCGTGAAAGAAAAGTTTTTCAATTTCAGCAGATTTTGAAATAACGCAAATTGTACTAGAAAATATAACAACTCTTGTCGTCGATGGAAACTGACGAGACTTCATCATTATATTACGGAATTCGATTGTTATTTTGAGATAATCCTGTCAGAGGCTACAGAACGAATTCATCTGTCCTCCTGAAAATACGGAGTTCTTTTGTTTGTTTTTTTTTTCTGCTGAACTCTCTGAACTCTAATAAAGGAGTATTTTTGCCTCTTTTGCCAATAATTTTGAGTAGCTCTGAGGTAATTCTAAGTATACAGCTTCATTGCATAACTCTATCTTCTACGAAACGAAATATGAATATGCGATGCTGCTTTTAGGAGTGAATCTGGACTTTTGTTTTTATAGACTCCTTTCAAAGGATCCCCATACATCATCCGCTAACTACAGCAACTTGTGAAAGAAAAAAACCTCATTGTACCCTCCCGCAAACGGAACCTAGCCACATATACATACATACATCCATTATTCCATCATCTCTACCTCTACATATATGCATGCAGCGAATTCGTGTTGTGATTTATTTCGGCCCAGACCATGCATGCTTAATCCCAAAAACCATTTCTAATCCTACGGATAAACTAGGCCTCGATAACGAAAGTGTGTGTCTCTTTTACTTTCTCCCTGCATCACTCCTCTTCGTCCTAACAAAATACAGAGTCAAAACACTTTGAATAAAGTTTCCAGCCGGGATAAATTAGTCTAACTATGGCGTGTACGTGTACAACAATAGTAGCGCGCGTATAGTACAGTGTCAAGCTCGTAATTAATGATGTGTTTACCTGAAACTTAAGTCAAAGTTTTCATTGCTAATTTATATTTAAACTAGAATAGCAGACAGACTAGAGAGCTAGACTTTGCGTTATACATACAAAGAAACAGCAATGGACACTGGTCATTGTGAATGTTGAGGCAGGGTCTGGCCGAGCCGCGTAGATTATATATTATTTATACTTGCACTGCTTACACACAAGGCTATTCAGTGGATTACACTTTTGTTGGCATGATACAGGTGATAACCAGGCGGAGGAGAAAATCTACACAGTATAAGTATGAACCAGCCTAACTCCAATTAGAGCGAGCATTTTGCCGGGCAATATATACGTATACATCCTCGTTCTAGGTGGTCTCATTTCAGAATTAAATTGAATTAATTTCAGGTGGAGAAATTCAATTTGCACAAGTCCACATACATTGGATTTGCTTTAATGCTGTTTTGCCCCCTTTAAACGATTTTTTAGTGTTTTTGGTTTGTTTGTTTTTTTTTTAATTTAATTTTTACTAGATTTGCACCTAGAATTAGTAACGTGTGTGTAGGCGCGCTTATAAAATTAAATTCAGCAAATCAACGGACGTTTGCTATCCGTAAATAAAGAATTAAAAGCTGGTTGGGGAAAAAAATGTGTACTTCAAATTGAAACTAAACAATTTATTTTAATCCAGAGGAAGATGGTAGATTGTTCCACATTCGCACAGTTCTGGATAAGAAAGCATCACCGAACATTACTGTAAGGCCGAACGTATTTTGAACGGTGAAAGGATGTGTGTGGCTTTCACCACCGCGAGAATTGCACGCAGTAATTAATTGACAAGGAATCAGACTAGATATTTCATCGGAACATTGACAATGCATGTAGCAATAAAGGAATGAAAACATCCAACATTTTTGCTCAAGTGAGTCGATATGACAAGTTATTGCCAAATCGCCAACGAGGTTGAAGACTCTCTTTTGGACAATATCCAATGAAGCTGTACGACCAGCCCCAGCCCAGATATGGGAATTGTATTCCATTCTAGGTCTGATGTAGGGCTTGTACAAGAGCGCTAGATTCGATGTCCTGAAATATTTCTTACACCTTTTCAGCAGAAATCCAAGACATTTCGATGCTTCTTTGGCAACAGTGAAGATGTGGTCTGCTCAGCTTAATTTACTGAAAATATTAATGGCAAGAATTCTTAGTGACTGACGGTGAATCGAAAATTAATGTTCCATCAAATGAAATCGGTATGGTTAAATGGTGATCTTGTTTTGGAGAGATGAAAAAGCGTTGGGTATTAGATGCATTGAATTCGACGCAATTCGCTTTGCCACAAGCGAGGATATTGTCAAGATCATTACTCAATGATCTAATCATGCAATATCGTTTAATACATGTGCATTCCCCCTGGAGTTAGCAAGAGTGTCAAGAGAGTAAGTAAATCACGGGTACTGTCATTAGCGTAGCTATGGATGGATTGAAAGCAAGGGAAAGCAGATCATTAATGAAAATTAAAAAAGTGAGATCGAGAGATAGCAGGGCCCTGGGTACTCCCGCATTTATAGGATGATGTTCAGATGTAACGCTGTCTAATGTAACACGCATTAGGTGACCAGATAGAAAATTTTCAATCCGTAATGGCTGAGGAGAGGAGAAACCAAGTGCTTTAAGTTTGGCCAAAGGTGCCAGATATTATGAAAGACCTTTGAAATATCTAGAGCGACGATTTTCGACTCGCCAAAATTGTGGAAACTACGGTTCCAACGTTCCGTATGAAAAGTGAGCAGGTCACCAGATGAGCGTCCAGTCCTATTGGCGATCGTTGATGATCTAATTGGTTTTCAGATATTTCATTAATTTGGCGTTAACGATAGTTTCATAAACCTTCGAAAGAATCGAAGTGATCGCAGTTAGTCGATATTTTGAGGGATCGCTACCCTCTTCTTTTAGAAAATTAATTTTAACGGATTGAGAAATTCAATCAATCTAGTATGCAGATAGTCAAGTTGCTCAGAAATTATCAAATTACGGAGGAATAATATCGCACGATATTTAAAGAAAGTTTCTAACGTACATCCCAGGGTGGAATTTAAATATTCCGTGATATTATCGTATCGCTTCAAGCTGCTTCAAGCCAAACACATTCACGGCAGAATTAAATACTATATTGAGCCGGCGCAATATAGCTGAATAAAAAACCACGGAAAACTTCACAATCATAATCTTTAGAGGAACAATTAATTATTCAACTAACATAATCCGCGTGTCAACAGGAGTAAAAGCTGCAGTGACAGAAAGCTTACATAGTGTCACATAAACCTTGCAGCCAAACGCATTTATATGATCGGTTCAGTTTAAAGTGCGATCAAAAATTATTCTTTGTGGTATTACTTTAAAGAATTGTTACATTATTCAGGATAATAACCGAAAAGCAGGAAGTGTCTAATTCACTTTTATAGAGCATGATAGCATTAGATCTTGAGGCATTTAAGCTCAAAACATTATTAACAGCCAAATCAACCACATCACAGAGATCTTCATTTACACGAAATAAATAGCATCCTCCAACAATCCCAAAGACCTAACAACGTAAAGCTGAACATCATCAGCATACTTGTGGTAATCACAATTTTT
>OZ005743.1:15650123-15709725 GCA_963930735.1 Dioctria linearis | reverse complement strand
ATACCCATTCCATGACTAATTCGTCCAGGTTTCGTCCCAATTTGACTTCCCGTTTTACTAATTAAAATTGCACAGGAAATAAAAATAAATAGGACATTATTTAAAATTGCAAAGGAGTTAAAAATGGATTACAAGTTACTAAGGTAATTAAAAATAAATCGGTTGGCGTCTTCGATAAAATTTTAAGCTGACCTAAGTGTTATCCTAATAAATTAGACCACATGATAAAACAAGCTTCAAAGTGATCTAAATGCCATCCAACCGAATTATACCTTTCGGAAGGCTAGAACCAGGGAGGCGGGCTGGTGATAAGAGACAGCAAAGCAGACCGGGAGTGGTTCTAGATGTTTTCTGGTCTTTCTTGTCAGGAGTGCAGAAGTTCTCCAATATTAGAAAGTTTTAACTAAAAGAGTTTAGAAAAAATTAAGCCGATTATTTTATAAGGAAAGCCGAAATTGACGTATCCTGGACAAAAAGCTAAGTTGATTTTTTTTCGCAATAATGTTTCTTTTTTTATTTTGTGGCTGGCTGGCACATATCGATGCATAATTAGGGTTCTAAAACCCATGTTAAATCAGTTGTAATTGAGATGTTCATCCACGGTCTGTTAATTAACTTCATGTGAATTCCACGCAGTTAACATTAATCGCGGTTTTATAGCAACAAGTTCTCGAACTTATCATAACACCGAAATTATAACATGTTAAAAAAAAAAAAGGCTTTTTGAATGTAGCTTGAGCAACTTTCTTGGGTGAAAAAGTGGACTTTTCTACTTCTCGTGACTGCGCGGAATTGGTGCTTCGTGAAAAATGAGTTCCTATGAAAATAAAAATTTACAATAGAGCCACTAATCGTCATGGAAGAAATAACTGAAAAAATATATGCGAAATGTAGTAACTGGGGTGTATGTAACCCAAGTGCATGAAAATGGGGTTTCCAGTAACAAAAACGTTCCGAAAAGTTTCTCAATCGGGAAATAAGTACATCACTCGATAGTACTCAGCTAGACCTTTAATTTGATATGCGACACGCCATATTGGAACCACCCACTCTCACCGGGGTTTTCTATCCCATACCTTAAAAGAATGCAGAGAAAAATTTTCTCCTACAAATTGTATCTGGTAATAAGCTGAGGCGTGCAGTGAAACCCGTTTTTTGATAGGACTTGACCCTACAGAGTTAGAGCCGATCTAAGGTACGAAAAATCTAGTACCTTAGTTCGAATAAAAAAAAGGGAAATAATAAAAAATTGAGTATGGGGATGGCTATAAATATCTATTTAAGCCTCCGAGTATAGGAGTCTGGGTACTCAAACTTCTTCTCAGGACGTAAGAAATTCGGTTCTGAACTATATTCTCCAAAATAAACCAGATCAAACTTTGACCACCCTCACCACAGCTTTCCCCCGCTAGATAGAAATAAATATTGTTAATAAAAAATGTTCAAAGTATCATAATGCATCGTTTAAGATATCTCTCATGGCTGGAGGTGTCGGGCCTAAAATGGGAATTTCCTTTTCCGTCCCTCCTTGATTTGAATCTTACTTCTGATGTTAGCAAAACTGATTTTCAAGATCAACTATCTTCCGATCGATAATCGGAACCGATATTTTTTCCTCATTGCTTAACTTTTGCTTAATCATAAAAATTGTGTTCCGTTAAGAACTAAGAATAATTTTAGTTTTGGTACGTAAATTTAAAAAATCTAGATATTATTTTGGAGACCAATGTATGAAATTCTGCCACAACATAAAGTTAGTTATTGGTAGGAAATCCACTTATCCACGTTTTTTTCAGCAATTACTTAATCTACTCATAATGATGACGAGTATATTAATTTTGTTTAATCATATAAAGAGCCATCCTCCACCATCTAATTCAACGGACATCCATCATTAGAATGTCCTCCTAGGACATAATATTTATTTATGTCTATATCTATGTAATTGTATCTGTGCCTTTTATATATATTTTTTTTTATGTTATTCACTTTTAATAACTCAAAATTTCAGAAAACCTCACAAAGAAAGTAATCATTTCAGATCTAAGAGCATAAATTACATGTCGACCGTGAAATTCCATTACAGACAGGTCTCATAGTTTAATATCCTGAAAATCTAGCAAAAGGAATTTATAAAGGATATTTCAATGTCCAAAAGATCCAGACCTGCTGAAAGCGAAACGTAATAGAAAAAATAATGATAATGTGCCGCAGCAAGCCAAAAACCATAAACTTGAATTCGGTCGTCGCGGTGTAGAAAAGACCAATAAAATCATAAATCAAGATGAAAAATTGCCAGAATTATATATTGACAAAGACTGTACCTATGCATGTATGGATGTATGCATGTACGTCCATACGTACTGACACTACTGAAAATAACACAGGCGCAAAAGAAAATCACCCAAAAAACGGTAGCCCAGTTTTCCAATGAAAATGGAATTTTAAAGTAAAACACCCGCAGAACTGGGGTATTTGGTGATGTCCTAATTGCCCAAATATTTTCACGGCAGTCTAGGTGGTACTGGTACCTTTTACATTTTTTTTTCTTTTTGTAATATCGTTCATTCGCCAAGCCAACCTCAAAAGTTAAGTGATATACAGAAAAAGTAGGTCAGTAGTTTCTATACTTTTGCTTATGCTTCCTTTTTTAAACTGGTGTCCTTGTGCTGAGTTCATTCACACTAGCTGAATTCGTTTTTATCTATACGAGAGAATCGCGATATCATCATCCTCTTCCGCGTTGGTATTTGGTGCATAAATCTCAAGAATAAATCTGAGCCAAAGTAAACTGGTAAAAGTTGGGAGAAAATAAGGAAAAATATTTTCCTTGTTCCTTGCAAGTGGACTTAGCTTGTTTGGTAGCTTCTGCTATCAGTCCATAGATGATTTAATGTTTTTTTTTCACCTTCACACACACCGCTCCCTAAATGGTTCACACAGATAAGTACTTTCAACAGAGGATTACTATTGTGCCAGGATGTGTGAAAGTGTTAACTAAAATTCTTGGGTACGCTTGAATTAATTGGTGAAATGAGTTATGATGGACGACGACTCTCTGAAATTAACAGGGAAAATTTTAGGTGTGGAAAATGTGATTTTTTGGACATTTTCATGTTGTATTTTGTTTTTTTTTTTTATTTCTTTGTATGTTGTCTGCATGCTTTTGGAAGATATGTTTTCATTTTATTATCGAATTAAAATTTTAACATCAAGTTGATGACATTATTTTGCAATATGGCTGATGATAATTTGACTTACGGTGACACGTATGTGCTAGATCGCGCATTTTCGTACCGTTACGTAACCACTTCGTGAACCTAAGTAAAATTGCTTTGCACACTGTGAACGCAGAAAGGCTTCGTTAGAAAGGCTATTTATTTGATGGAGAAAGAAGAATTTTAAGATCTTTTATTTTTAACGATTCTAAATCTATAAATTTATTTATTTATTTAGTGAAAGTATGTATTTCAAAATCAAAAATATTTTCAATCAAATTTCAGCGCTCTAAGTAGAAACAGTTTTTTTTTTTAAAACAATATTTATATGAAACAAGGAAGAACAATTAAATAAAAAAAAAAACAATCAACGACCAATAACAGGAATGATTCTTTATATGCAATATTCCTCTACAATATTTATTTATTCGCGTTTACTGAGGCATCATCAGGGTACTAACTACCTAGATGATCTGGGATTACAATTGGTCGAATACTTATCTAATTAGCTTTAAAGTCCAAGCACACAGGTCTTATAGGTTTTTGAATTTTATGTAACTTGACTAACCTGTAAATAATCGGTATGTAGGGATTACTTATTTTTGAAAAGAATTTGTCATGATCATTCAATATCAAACCTGCACTATTGATTATTTTTTTTTAAACTACTCTCGTATTTCCCTATCCTGCTTTAGTTAAAATTAAATCGTTATCTACTAATTTATTTTTAATTGAACTTATTGTCCTGCTATAATTTATCTGTATACCAATCTGTTTATATTTAAATGATCATTTTATAATCTAGGTCATGTATTTGTATCTAAATGATCATTTAGATATAACAACCTTTTAGATACGCGGGGAGCAGAATCTTCGAGCTCCCACTTTAACGGGTATCGGGTAATCTGTTATAGGGACAACCAACCCGACTGAACAGGTTTCCAGGCAAGTTGTCATCGGGTCAGCAACGAGGAACTACAACTGCTAAGCTGAACCTAAATAATTTTAACGCGAACAAATTACCCAAGAGCAGCAGAGTCCAAGAACGCCCGCCTGAGCATATTTTGGACAAACGGTCATCGGGGGAATATAAAAAATCCAGAAACGACAAAATACATAAATGTTAATATCTGAAAATTGTAAAAATTGTTATTACTAAATTCTACAAATACAGGGTGGTTCCCACTAGGAGGTCAATAGAGCGGGAGGTTACAGCACTCACCTAGACGAACCAAAAATTGTATGGCAAGGGGGGGGGGCATATCAACCGTTTAGGAGTTATGGGGTGATTAAGAAAAAAATGTAGTTTTTCACAAAACACCCTGTATCTCAAAACCTGCAGGGCGTACGGTCACAGATAAGACTTCATTGTATGTAGAACTTCATAGCCTTTTCAACGACTGCTCAACCAGCCCTATACCCCTCTCACGACTCATTAACATAACCTTTTTTTATAAAAACTGTAAACTGCACCCTTTCCTCTTTCAGTTGACGTATTACATCCTATGTATTAACTGTATCCGTTAAACAGTTATTAACTTAAATTTTTTTAAATGACGTGCTAAGGGAACAAATTATCGTTGAGAATAGGTTTGTAAATAGGTTTGAGAATAAGTTTAGAGCTAATAACTCTTAAAGGGCTTCAGATAGCACATTGGGCGTAATAGGTCAACTTAAAGACGAGAGTCTACAGTTTACAGTTTTTATAAAAAAAAGTAATGTTAACGATCTTTTTTTAAAAATAATAGAGGTTAAATTAAAAAAAAAACGGTAAGAAAATCAGAAATTTTTAGTTTAGACAACCATAACTCTTGATGGGGGACGGGTGTGGTGCTGGTTGAGCAGTCGTTGGAAAGGCCATGAATGAGCTTTTAGCTGTGACCGTAGACCCTGTAGTTTTTAAGCTACAGGGTGTTTTGTGAAAAACTAGCTTTTTTTCTTAATCACCCTGTAACTCCTAAACGGTTGATATGCCCCCCCCCCCTGCATGCACTTCGTCTAGGTGACTACTATCACCTCCCGCTCTATTGACCTTCTAGTGGGAAACACCCTATATATAAATTATTTAAAATTTGTACGAGTGAGACAAATTTGTTAAATATTCTTATGAACTGGTTGGGATATTAGGACTTGGTGATGGTAGATTTACATTTAATGGAAACCTGTGTCATCCAGGATGAAGCTCTGGTCCAACCGAACTATTCCCAATTTGAAAATTCTGTGTACTAGTGTACGTGAGGAGGGGTGCCGGTTTTAATGGACAACTCAGTCTGGCCGGTTCAAAAATATAAAATTTTATTTAGTTCTATATGCTAATTCAGTTCTTACATCTAATATCACAGTAATTCACTAATTCAGATTTAATACTACTTTAAAATTCAGTAAAACTTAACAAAAACAATTCAATATAAAAATTCACTTTAAAGTGCATAAAAAAACAACCAATGTGTTGAACGTAGTTCCAACGTTGTGGACTGCTGGGGACCCTTTCACTTGTATTTTACTCCTGAAATGAAGAAGAAGAGTATGCGTGAGTGAGTTGGCACTAGATGGATGATCTGTGAGAAAAGATATAGTTGCAGCAAATTGGGTTAGATAATTTCCAATTTTTCAGAATTAACTTCTGTATTTGAGTCATTCCATGTCAAATAGGTAACAGGTGTGACATGACCATCACCAATTTTTTGAAATTTTACACACTTGAAGGGCATTTATGGCATTTTCAAAAAAAATTTATTTATGCTAGGACAGACACTAGTTCAAGCTATCTAAGAAAAATAGAATCTTAGAAATATACGCGAAAAAGGATATCAAGGATAAGGATCCGTGAATATCTGGAAGACGTACTTTTGAATTTGTTCATTTTTTTTTTATTTTATTCCTTATATTATCCACTAAAATATATTTCAACTTGGGATCTCAACGCGATTAAGGTGTAAAACATCAAGAGAATTTCACACACATGCATCCATAGCACTCACAAAAAAAAAAAATTTTACAGGGTCATCAACACCAATTTTTCATATGGGATTTAAGAAGCCCAAAAACTTCCCTTTAAAACGGCCGATCACACTCTGTACCTAAAACGTAGCTCTTTCTGAGTTTTTTTCACTTTTTCTTAAGCGAAAAATTCAATAAATGCCAAAAAGTAGGCAATTATCTTTTGGGAATGAGTTTTCGAGCCAGTCGGTGGATATAGTTAAAAAAAAGGCATAACCGTTAAAACCGTTAAACCGTTAGTCGCGGACACATTTGAGGGAGTTCTTGAGGCACACCTTTCTTCGTATGCACATAAATTAAGAAGAAATCCAGAAAAAAAAGTCCAGAAAAGATATCCGCGCACGCCAATATGTTTTCTAGAATTTTTTCTGGATTTCCTCCGAATGTTGTCGTTCCTGGATTTTGTCACATCTGGATTTTGTCACTTCTGGATTTTGTCCCTTCCGGATTTTGTAACTTTGCATTTTGTCTTTTCTTGATATTGTCTCTTCTGGATTTTGTCTTTCTGGAGTTCGTACCCAATCCAGTTATCAGAGATCCAAAGATTCCGTCTAGTCAAGCTTTTAGACCATCTGTCAAGGTAACCAGGCTATCTATCATTAGGGACATTGTGATCGCAGACACAGACGCCCAATTAGAACCAGATGATGAAAGTTAGTGGAATATGCGCATTTGGAATCTGAAGATAAAAAATTGTACACCCCAATTAAGTGTGGTGAAGAAAATGTAAGTAGTAAAGAAAGCTGCTTGTATTCTGTATAATTTTATTCAAATTCGTGAAAGAAAAGTTTTTCAATTTCAGCAGATTTTGAAATAACGCAAATTGTACTAGAAAATATAACAACTCTTGTCGTCGATGGAAACTGACGAGACTTCAACATTATATTACGGAATTCGATTGTTATTTTGAGATAATCCTGTCAGAGGCTACAGAACGAATTCATTTGTCCTCCTGAAAATGCGGAGTTCTTTTGTTTGTTTTTTTTTCTGCTGAACTCTCTGAACTCTAATAAAGGAGTATTTTTGCCTCTTTTGCCAATAATTTTGAGTAGCTCTGAGGTAATTCTAAGTATACAGCTTCATTGCATAACTCTATCTTCTACGAAACGAAATTGAATCTGAATATGCGATGCTGCTTTTAGGAGTGAATCTGGACTTTTGTTTTTATAGACTCCTTTCAAAGGATCCCCATACATCATCCGCTAACTACAGCAACTTGTAAAAAGAAAAAAACCTCATTGTACCCTCCCGCAAATGGAACCTAGCCACATATACATACATCCATTATTCCATCATCTCTACCTCTATATATGTATATGCATGCAGCGAATTCGTGTTGTGATTTATTTCGGCCCAGACCATGCATGCTTAATCCCAAAAACCATTTCTAATCCTACGGATAAACTAGGCCTCGATAACGAAAGTGTGTGTCTCTTTTACTTTCTCCCTGCATCACTCCTCTTCGTCCTAACAAAATACAGAGTCAAAACACTTTGAATAAAGTTTCCAGCCGGGATAAATTAGTCTAACTATGGCGTGTACGTGTACAACAATAGTAGCGCGCGTATAGTACAGTGTCAAGCTCGTAATTAATGATGTGTTTACCTGAAACTTAAGTCAAAGTTTTCATTGCTAATTTATATTTAAACTAGAATAGCAGACAGACTAGAGAGCTAGACTTTGCGTTATACATACAAAGAAACAGCAATGGACACTGGTCATTGTGAATGTTGAGGCAGGGTCTGGCCGAGCCGCCTAGATTATATATTATTTATACTTGCACTGCTTACACACAAGGCTATTCAGTGGATTACACTTTTGTTGGCATGGTACAGGCGGAGGAGAAAATCTACACAGTATAAGTATGAACCAGCCTAACTCCAATTAGAGCGAGCATTTTGCCGGGCAATATATACGTATACATCCTCGTTCTAGGTGGTCTCATTTCAGAATTAAATTGAATTAATTTCAGGTGGAGAAATTCAATTTGCACAAGTCCACATACATTGGATTTGCTTTAATACTGTTTTGCCTCTTTAAACGATTTTTTAGTGTTTTAGTTTTGCTTTTTTTTAATTTAATTTTTACTGGATTTGCACCTAGAATTAGTAACGTGTGTGTAGGCGCGCTTATAAAATTAAATTCAGCAAATCAACGGACGTTTGCTTTCCGTAAATAAATAATTAAAAGCTGGTTGGGAAAAAAATGTGTACTTCAAATTGAAACTAAACAATTTCAAAATGAGACTAAGGAATTTATTTTAATCCAGAGGAAGATGGTAGATTGTTCCACATTCGCACAGTTCTGGATAAGAAAGCATCACCGAACTTTACTGTAAGGCCGAACGTATATTGAACGGTGAAAAGATGTATGTGGCTTTCACCGCGAGAATTACACGCAGTAATTAATCGAAAAGGAATCAGACTAGATATTTCATTGGATTATTGAAATTGCATGTAGCCATAAAGGAGTGAAAACATCCAACATTTCGGCGATGCTCAAGTGAGTCGATATGACAAGTTATTGCCAAATCGCCAACAAGGTTGAAGGCTCTCTTTTGAACAATATCCAATGAAGCTAAGGCTGTGCGACCAGCCCCAGCCCAGATATGGGAATTGTATTTCACTCTAGGTGCTTCTTTGGCAACAGTGAAGATGTGGTCTGTTCAGCTTAATTTACTGGAAATATTAATGCCAAGAATTCTTAGTGACTGACGGTGAATCGAAAATTAATGTATCCATCAAATGAAATCGGAATGGTTAAATGGTGATCTTGTTTTAGAGAGATGAAAAAGCGTTGGGTATTAGATGCATTGAATTCGACGCAATTCGCTTTGCCACAAGCGAGGATATTGTCAAGATCGTTATTCAATGATCTAATCATGCAATATCGTTTAATACATGGGCATTCCCTCTGGAGTCAGCAGGAGTGTCAAGAGAGTAAGTAAAATCAAGGGTACTATCATTAGCGAAACTATGGATGGGATTGAAAGGAAGGGAGAGCAGAACCTGGGATACTCCGGCATTTATAGGATTATCTTCAGATGTAACGTTGTCTAATATAACACGAATTAGGTGACCAGATAGAAAATTTTCAATCCTTAAGGGATGAGGAGGGGAGAAACCAAGTGCTTTAAGTTAGGCCAAAAGTTTATGATGCCAGATACTATCAAAGACCTTTGAAATATTTAGAGCAACGATTTTTGATTCGCCCAAATTGTGGAAACTACGGTTCCAAAGTTCCGTAAGAAAAGTCAGCAGGTCACCAGATGAGCGTCCAGTCCGGAGTCATATTGGCGATCGTTGATGAGCTAATTGGTTTTTAGATATTTCATTAATTTGGAGTTATTGACAGTTTCAGAAACCTTCGAAAGAATAAAAGTGATCGCAGTTAGTCGAAAATTTGAGGGTTCGCTACCCTCTCTTTTAGAAAATAAATTTTTACGGATTCAAAAAAATTCAATCTAGTATACAGATAGTCAAGTTGCTCAGAAATTATCAAATTATGGAGGAATAATATCGCACGATATTTAAAGAAAGTTTCTAACGTACATCCCAGGGTTGAATTTAAATATTCCGTGATATTATCGTATCGCTTCAAGCTGCTTCAAGCCAAACACATTCACGGCAGAATTAAATACTATATTGAGCCGGCGCAATAAAGCTGAATAAAAAACCACGGAAAACTTCACAATCATAATCTTTAGAGGAACAATTAATAATTCAACTAACATAATCCGCGTGTCAGCAGGAGTAAAAGCTGCAGTGACAGAAAGCTTACATAGTGTCACATAAACCTTGCAGCCAAACGCATTTATATGATCGGTTCAGTTTAAAGTGCGATCAAAAATTATTCTTTGCGGTATAACTTTAAAGAATTGTTACATTATTCAAGATAATAACCGAAAAGCAGGAAGTGTCTAATTCACTTTTATAGAGCATGATAGCATTAGATCTTGAGGCATTTAAGCTCAAAACATTATTTACAGCCAAATCAACCACATCACAGTGATCTTCATTTACACGAAATAAATAGCATCCTCCAACAATCCCAAAGACCTAACAACGTAAAGCTGAACATCATCAGCATACTTGTGGTAATCACAATTTTTTAGAGCCATTGAAATATCATTAATGAAGTTAGTTAATAATAAGGGTCCCAGAATAGCGCCCTGTGGGACTCCACTCCACAAACGTTGGAAGCCAGAAACAGAATTAGAGCAGACGACACTCTGTTGACTGCCGCAAAGGTAAGGCCAAACAAACATGCATGCAGCATTTAAAAAATTTAATTTAAAAACAATATGTGGTCAATCGTAACAAAGGCCTTGGAAAAGTCAAGGAGGACGAGCGCTGTAATCTTATCATTATCAAATGATTTTCTAATATCATCTGTACAGTTGAAGTACAGCTCCGCTTGTAAGGCCGCACTGATGATTAGATAAGAGATCCTTATCTAAAAAATTGGTGATTTCGGTGTGCAGAATTTTTTCAAAAGCGTTCAAGAGAGAAGGAAAAATGGAAATGAACGATACTCCGTTGAACCACGAAACTTTTAAATAACGAAAATTATTTTAGAATATTTCCAAATAGGAAGTCTCGAGGATGTTAAAAAAATCGGTATGATTTCGAAGTATTATAAATTTGGGATTCAGTTCATCCAGTCGTTCGTTGACTGATATTAGTAAGCAGATGAAAGTCCAATCGATCATTTGTGACCTCCTCAAAAATTTCACCAAAGTTAATATCACTTAAATCTCTGAAAGAAAAATTTAAATCGCATTCAAATTCAGAACAAAGATTGTAAATTCCCAAGATTAGTTCATGTTTAGAGAATGCTTGATAGGAGGACATCTCATTAAAAAACAGCAGCTGATTATGGCCCAATAAGAATAAGTAAATCCAGTACGGTAGCAGAAGTTGAAGTGAAGTGTGCAGATTCCGAATTACACACACTCAGGCTGTACGTGTACAATATCACTCTAAATGATGTCGAAAATTATTTAAATGTAAAATTTATCAGTAAAACTGAATGTGATGGTCAGTTGAGAAGAAGAAATATTAAAGCGAAAAATTCGATCGGATTACAAGATTTAGTCCTCTCATCTAGTCACCGCGACCTATAAGATCTTTTGTGATATTACCCCTAAATACGCTGTGGCGCCGCCCATTCGAACTTAAGGTGTTTTATGAAGCCGATGATATTCTTGGGGGTCATTATTTCGATTTCGTCTAACAGTGAAAATTCCTAGATATCTTGGCAGATTTGACCCTAACTAACAAGTGAAGTAAATAATAACAGCTTCTATATTTTGTTAAAAATCCGTAACCCCCAACTCCAAATCTCCAAGATTCCGAATGTGACAATAAATAGCAACATTTGTCTGCCACATTGATTACCGACAATTAAATTCCTAATCTACGATCCCGATAACCCCAAGATATTGGACCATTAATTCGTGCGCCATCATGTAGCTTTGGCTTTATATTACATAAGAAGAGTGTAAAAATGTATTGTCATCGCAGATCTATAAGTTTTCCATATTTTAGCTCAATAGTTCAACGGGCAGTGGTTAAAAATAGCATTACAAATGTTGATCATCATGACACCGGTTCGAAGCTCGAAGCTTTGAAGAAAATTCATAGGTTCGAAGCTCGAAGCTTTGAAGAAAATTCATAGTTTCGAAAATCAGCAGACCTAGTTTTAACTATATATGTTTTTCATATTTTTTGAATCACCCTACAATGACTGAACAATATGAATCCTGTAATGATTATTCAAAATTCGAGTAAATATCTTTTCCTTCTTCTCCTTATCTCTGTTATGGATAAAAGGAGTGATAATCTTGGAAATTAAACTTGGACTATTTTTATTTATTTATTAAACAAAAACACTTCATCAGCATTAATGTAATATATGGGATTTAAAAATCCTAAAGCCTTCACATTAAAATGACAACTACACTCCGTACCCGAAAAAATAACCTTTCCTGCTCCTTTCTACACTTTTTCCTAATAAAAAAGGAGGGGGTCAGGACAACGCAATGAATCGATTGGTAGATATATTTCATCCTCTATATTTTCAAAACATTATATATGTCATAGATACTTGACGTAACTTAGCACTTCATGAAAAGTCGAGACACTTCATGAAGTGTAGTCAGACAGTGTAACTGTTTGCATTTAATGACTTTTTGCACGAAGTGTCTGAAATGGCGTGCTTAAATCCGTTACGTCGATAGTGTAATAGCAACTGATATAACCGAATACTTGGAGTGGCAGATATACGGTGACCACCCACCCACATCCACTTACACACACACACACACACTCGCGACTCGAACACACAGTCACACACACGGTGTGTGCAGTTCTTTGTGCGACCTACCGCTTCACCGTTCATTTCCCTCTCCAAATATTTGGTTATATCGGTTGGTATCGACGTAAAGGCTTGTAGCACTTCATGAAGTGACGAAAAATTTCAGACCTTCGTGTAAAAAGTCATTAAGCGCAAACTGTTACACTATCTGCCTACATTTCATCAAGGTTCTCGACTTTTCATGAAGTGCCTACACTATTCATGAAGTGCCTACACTTTTCATGAAGTGCCTACACTTTTCATGAAGTGCCTACACTTTTCATGAAGTGCCTACACTTTTCATGAAGTGCCTACACTTTTCATGAAGTGCCTACACTTTTCATGAAGTGCCTACACTTTTCAGGAAGTGTCTACACTTTTCATGAAGTGCCTACACTTTTCATGAAGTGCCTATACTTTTCATGAAGTGCCTACACTTTTCATGAAGTGCCTACACTTTTCATGAAGTGCCTACACTTTTCATGAAGTGCCTACACTTTTCATGAAGTGCTAAGTTACGCCAAGTGTCTACGACACATACATACTACACTTTTTCTAAAGCCAGAGCTTTTCTATGGCAGTACTTATAACGAAACTAAAAATTCAAAATTCGATGATAGATATAGACAATGTTCAAGAGGACCGTAAAAGCTAAATTTTCGAGCTGTTAAAACTGCGAAAATCTCAATAGCAATTATTACAGTGTCTCTCGATTGAACATTGTAAGTAAAAAAATTACCAACATCGCAGTTATATAGAATTACCAGTGCGGAAATTTTGCACTACATAAAAATTAATAATAAAAAGTTTAAACAGCTCGAGGCTAAGTAATTTTTCTATAAACGGATTTTAATAATTTTAACTAAATTTACTCCACCCAAAATTTTATTTTTAACTTAATTTCTTTCGAAGGACCCTCAACCCGAATAGATAAATATAAATATTATCGCGCATGAGTTGAAAATAGCTGCGTCCACCATCAAATATATGTGTAGATATACCTCTTAAGTTCTATCTTATAATCAAGTTGCAAAGAGTCATCCAGAACAAAAGTCCATTAAATTGGATGAGTCCTTATCCCATAGTAGGTCTATAAGTGTTTGCTCTTTCCTGTTGTTGTTCTTTTATGAATTCTTTGTACAATATGACGATCCTTTTCATCTTCCACGTGTCAAGGCAAAGTATTCATCTTTTCTATACCCCATTCAGTTAGGAATGTGAATATTGAAAAATCGCTGAAAAGGGATTTTATTGATTTCAGACACCCCCACACAATTCTTTTGTTTGGTGAAACAAAAAAACAGAAAAAAAACTGTCAATCAATCCACGGGAGAATTATATGCAATTGATAATCGACAAAAACGCTTATTCTCGAAGGTAAATTTCAATTGAATCATTGTCATATTCAAATTTAAATCAGTCTAGGGATTTAGAGCCTGTCTAGATTTTGGTGGAGCTCTGTGACACTAAAAATAATGTTAAGGGATGTGTGATAGATGAGAGTAAAAATTTATAGGACGAAATATATCCCGAATTTAAATTGTTCAGTGCAACATGATTTTGGTGTGGCAGTTAACACCACAAAGACTATATTAGTTTCTTTTACGCGGAGTAGAGTTATTTCGAAATTTTTTTTTCTCTAGAATCTGGGTAAGATTACCCTCGAATTGAAAACTCAAGCCAAATACATATGAGTGATACTAGACACCAAAGTAAACTGGTGGACAAATTAGAATGAGCTGAATGATGTGCAAGAAAACTTTTGGTACACTAAATGTACACCGTTATTGCAAGACCTATCCTCACCTATCGAATATTGGTGTAGTGGCGTGCACTGTAGAGATATAGAGAGACTCACTTGAAAACTTACAAAACAAAGTTACAATTTTAGGTATTACAGGACCTCTTCGAACAACAGCAACAGTATCAAGACAGATTATGCTCCAACATCTGCCGCTTGTCATTTATTTAAGTCACAAAGAGTGTATTCTGACTGAGAGTGTTATGCATCAGCAGACATGGACGAACCTGAGTGCTTGCAGATGCACAAAACTGTTTTTTGATGGGCCCAATAGTAATATCTGTGATTTGCTCATGAGGCTCGGAAGGAAACAATATTGAACTGTGGTTGGCGTCATCACCGGCTACAGCTTGCTTCACGCTCATCTGAAAAGAATGGCAGTTGTTGACAGCCCTGAGTGTCCGTCCTACCTGGAAGGAGAGCCTGTGAGCCTTCACCCGGAGCAGGCTGGACACTATAGAGTCTGCTCTTATATCTATAGATGAGCTAAAAAACCTTTCTCACTAAGACCTGATGTGCTTCATTAAGAGGACAGGAAGGTTTTGGTGAAAGGTCTTCTAGCAGGACAGCACACTGGGGCGCTTTGGCCTCCGTGCTTGGCTTGGGATCTCCTGTCCCTCTGCTTTGAAAAAAAAAAAGTGTTAGGCTACTGGACAACCGCAGATCTTGATCACAACTGAATTTTAAAGATTTTTCTCAAGGACTGTATACGGATGGCCACGGATTATTCTGTCTTACATAGCTTGACTTGACTTTGAGAAATGTTTCTCAACTATAGCATTCCTAGTAGAGAGGAGTTGGAGGATAAATATATTTTTATGGATGAATCGAAAAGGTATGTATGAGTACTAGCCTACTAGTACTACTATGAAAATCATAGCACCTACCTACCAGAGTACTGTAGTATGTTCAGATATCACGATTTGCACTAATAGCAAACCCAATGTCGAAGCTCTTGAGCTCCAACACCATTAGATTGCACCTAGTTCAATGTTATCGCAGTAAGGTCTGGAGATTTGGTGCCAACCATTAAGTTATTCTGTTCTGGGTATATGGACACAGTGATAAACCAGGGAATGAGACTGCTAATGTTTTAACCAGAAAGGGTTTAGCTATGAATATATGCGTAGCGAAAGGCTCCCAGAATCAGCGAAGGGAATTCAAATTTTATAGGTCTGTAAGCTGGTTAATAGTTAATGTGGAGAACTAATCAGATGCATGTTTTATAGACTCCTATGAGCTATTATATGCTCTAGAAAGATAGAAGCTTTACAAAAAAGGAACTGCATAATGTACGAAATCTTATTGCAGTTATCATAACGGGACACTACCTACTCCTTTGGAAAACATTAGGAACGCATTCAAGGTCTACTCAACAATGACTTCTACAGAGCATGTATGAATTCGCCAACCTGGTCAAATATGCCTGGCAGATACTTTATTGTGATGGGGGGGGGGGGGGGGGTAAATAGAAGAGAATTATCTGAGGTACCTAGAGTCAGGTTTACTAATATTTGTAGCTGGTCTTACAGAGCTCCCCCTCCCCTGTCTTTAATTCAGTAATCATTTTCAGGGGTAGGGTCCTGATGAGGTTGAACCACAATTTACCATGGATGGTCTAAGTGTGGCCTATCTTAGGCTGCTGTCACTGCCTCATTTTAATTAAATATAATTATTAATTAATTCAAATATTTAATTACATATATGTAATCATTAATTATTTCGGCGACTGCACTGGGAATTACTTTGGAAAATACGTCAAATACTTAAAAGTAAGCTTCAATTACTTCAATTCTAATTTTTATAGAATTGTAATTATAATTCGTAATCGTAATTAACAATCTTACTTTAAACTGCCATCTACCATATATTGCTGTGGATATATAAATAAAAACACATGCACATGGAGCATATAAATTCACAATCTCTCCCCATCACAATATTTCAAGAAAATATACAAAAATAATTACGGAAATGGGCAATGTCATGACGTCTTGATGTAATCCCCCATATAATTGGTCAGTAAGTGCGGACCGTTATTCTTAGCCAATTATCCCCATCATAAAGACTAGTATACAAGCTATGTGCAGTAATGGCATGCACGCATGGAATAGAGGCATATCGAAAATTCATATAATAGGCCGCATTTGGTCTATAAAGTGCTTGTTAGCTCCATAAATCACATGGGAATTTTGGAAACATCTTCTCGAATATCTTTGGCAATTACTTCTTACAGGAAATAGTAGAAGATGGGAAATTTCATGAGTAATTTTTCTCAAAATCATTGCATGCTTATATATAATCTTACCAACGGAGACTGCCTGCCGCCCGCTTCATATATAAAGTGGATACAAAATTTTGAGATGTGGGGAAGATTTTTGTAGTAGATACGGTGCAAAAAATAAAGAAGGTAACATTTTGATATTTCGTTCAAAGGTGGTGTGATATCACATATCCTTTTTTCGGAGGGCTCCGTCTTAACTTAGATGGATATCTTCCCTTTTCGTTCATTGTGGATTAGCGTTTTTTTTTATGTTTTATTGGAATATTTTTTTGTTGTGACACGTCCTAAGAGTAATTTCGTGCTACGACGACGACACTCTGTGTATCATATTACAGACAGAGGAGAGAGAAAGAAAAATGTCATCTTCAGTGATAAAAGGCAGTTTGAGAAATGACACATTCAAGAAAAGAAAATATTTTGGAGGACCATAAATTTTACAGGTTTAATTTTTTTTCTTTTGCTTAGTTTTAAGGGGATATCGAGAAGTGCGCTATAAATGAAATATTTTTTTTTTGTATGTAAAGTGAGGCCATAAAAACGAATAAATTTTGTTTTATATTTTTGAAAATTCCTAATTAATTGTGAGGAAGCATTTCAATAAAATCGAATTTTTGTGTTTTTTTTTTTTTGTAAAAGTATGTAATTTTGGTATGATCATTGGAGATATTTTCATTTATTCTTTTATAGGTGGCATTGTGCAAAAAAAATATAAAATCTTACTATTGTACAAGATTAATTTGTAGGTACATTACCCAATAATTAATATTAAAAGCAACCAGACCAATAAGAAATTAAATAATAAGAGCTGAGCTACTATCTACTATTTGCAATGCAAAACTAAAAATTAGGCTGATTTCAAGTGCTCGGCAGCTTTGCATTTAAAATAAACGTACCTGACTTAAACAACTATCTCAACATTAATGAACCGGATGAAGATCTAACACCTAGATATTACACTATTATGTCCAATGGGCGCTATTAAAGTAGCAACTTGACTTTATATCGCAATCTGAAGTATATCGTACAAGTAGTTGGGGTTCCGAAACTAACCAATCTAACCAATAAATTAACAACGCGATATTTGAAATAGATCATAAGGCTAGCTTTAAACGAATTTGAGCTGAAGTGAAATGACTAGTCGCCAGGGGCGGATCCAGGATTCTTGTGAGGGAGGGGCGCAACTTTGGTTTAAAAACAGTATAAGCTGGAAACAGATCAAAAATTCGAAGACACTCGCAAATGTCAAACACATAAAATTTATCATTAAAATACGTGTCGATCAGATAAGTGAGCGGCTACCACTCAGAAAGAAGAAAGTTGCTCAACGTTCAACTTTTGGCACTCGCGAAAGTGAACAAAGTTTGATTTTTTTTTTTATTTTATCAATGCAAGTTCAGGGGATACCTTATAATGCAAAGCACAGCATGGCAGGAAGGCGATAGGGAAACGAATTAAGGAACGTGAGGACAGCGCCAGAGGTGCTGAATGTCACCCCTAAACTTTCGCAGATTGTATGTTGGAGTAAAGACAGGAAATGGTAGACTGTTCCACATTCACACAGTTCGGGATAAAACCATCACACAATTTTACTGCATGGCCGAAAGTAATTTGATGGGCGGTTTGCTGCGCGAGTTTTGCGTGCAGGAAATATTCTACAAGGGATCAGACAAGATATTTCATTAGAACATTGACCACGCATATAGCGATAAGGTAGTGAAGGGCATCCATCATTGCGGCGTTGTTCGAGTGAGTCGATATGTCAAGTTATTGCCACATCGCCAGTGAGCTTGAAGGCTCTCTTTTGGACAATATCCAATGAAGGTAAGACTGTGCACCCAGCCTCGGGTCCAGATATGGAAATTGTATTATATTCTAGGGCTGGTGTACGATTTGTAGAGGAGCTCTAGATTCGATGGGTTGAAATATTGCTACACCTTTTCAGAAATCCTAGACATTTCGCTGCTTCTTTCGCAAAACAAAAGATGCGATCTGTCCACCTTAGCTTACAGGAAATATTAAAGCCAAGAATGTAAAAAGAAGACGGTGTATCGCAAATCAGAGCTCCATCAAAAGAATGGGAGTGAAAAGCTATGATTTTGCTTCAAAGATATGAGACTGCTTTGGCACTTAGATGCCTTGAGTTCGACGCGAATCGCTTTACTCCAACCAAGAACATGGTCAAGTTCGATATTCATTGATCTAATCACGCAATCTCGTTTAACAGATGTGACATTCCCTCTGAAGTCCAACCATTTGGAAACTTTCCTGTCGGATAAGACAAGTAGAATAGTTTGCGCAAAGGTTTAGCCAAAGATGATGCACAGCTTTTAATTAACAGGGGGTGAGAAACCATCAGCACCTACGGCTTCGGAGCCGTTGATATCCTTAAGGACCTTGATGGCTGGAATTCGACGCGAATCGCTTTACTGCAAGCGAGAGCATGATCAAGGTCGTTATTCATTGATATAATCACGCAATCTCGTTTGACAGATGTGACATTCCCTCTGGAGTCCATAAGATTATCAAGGGTACTATCAACGGCAAAATTTGATATTATCATGATCGTTATTGAATGATCTAATCAAGCCATCTCGTTTGATAGATGTGGCATTCTGTCTGGAGTCCCAAGAATGTCAAAAGAGTAAGCGAAATCAAGGCTGCTGTCATAGGCAAAACTATGGATTGGATTGAAAGTATAGGAAAGTAGATCATTAATGAAAATTAAGAAGAGAGATAACAGAACCCTGGGACGTCTCGGCATTTATAGGGTGAGGTTCTGGTGAAATCCCATCTAGTACAACCGATATTATGCGATCAGGTAAAATACTTTCAATCTATAATAGAAGATGAGGGGAGAGACAAAGGTCTTTAAGTCTAACTAAAACGGCTGGATGCCAGACTCTATCAAAGGCCTTTGAAATATCTAGATTTTGGACCACCACAATTGTGAAGATTAGGGCTCCAATGTTCTGTAAGAAAAGCTAGCAGAGGGTTCAGTTCAGTCCGCCATATCGGGAGTTGTTTGCTTTTTAGATACTTCATTAATTTGGAGTTAATAATAGATTCAAAAAGCTTTGAAAGAATCGAAGTGTTTGTAAATGGTCGATAATTTGAAGCGTCGCTACCTTCACCTTTCTTGGGAATAGGAATAGAATAGAATAGTAGAATAGTTTGCGTAAAGGTTTAGCTAAGGATGAAGCACAGCATTTAATTAATAGGAGTGAGAAACCATCAGGACCTACGGCTTTGGAGACTTAATGACCTTGAGCACATCCCTGTTACGGATGTGTATTGGCTGTTTTATAGGAAATTTGAAGCGAATCTACCAGTGAAGATACTAAGGATCAAGGGAATCAACAACCACTTCACCGATATTAAGTAGTGAAGGCATAGAGGAATTGCTGAAGTTATTCTTGATGGTCCTGACAGGGGACCAGAAGCCTTTGCTATTCTATTAAAAAGGAAATTTTTCTCTCCAGATAATGGACTTCTAAGTGTTCTGTGCAGCCTTGTCGACTTGTTTCACTTCTAGACATGAATGCAATTGATACGCGCGAAAAGCAGACACATTCGCTTTTCTTACATTACATGGTTGAACTTATCGTTAAACCAAGACCGATATTACTGTTGTTGAGATCTGCTGTAAGAATACGGAATGTATTCATGCATGCCAAGACTTCTCTAAGGTTCTGATTTAGAATTTCCCAATCAGCATTTAATTTTTTTTTGTTTAAATTTTAGCTAAATATTCTACTATTACATTTTACGAAATAATAAAACTGTTTTTCCAAAATAAATGTCTTGCTTTAAATCTAATAACTCACTACATCAATTCCCAATGATTTGTTTGGCGTTGTTTTCAATTAAAACAAATCTCCCATCGCTTTTACCCGAATAAGTTTTGCTTCAAATTGAACGTTTCCAGAAATTTTTATACCTTTTGCAAAAAGTGCAGTAGAAGAATTCAGAAGATCTACTGCAATTTTTTTGTGGTCTTCAGGGAGGGGCGCGCGCCCCCCGCGCCCTCTAGCTGGATCCGGCCCTGCTAGTCGCCTAGATTAAACGAAGCCCACCATTTACTTTTCTAATTAGACCATTAATATGATGGCCCCATAAAAGAGTTCTATTGAAGATAACTCCAAAGTTAGAAACCAAATCGGCAATTGGAATTTGCGTTCCATTAATTATGACATGTGAGAAATAAGAAGTATCTAAGATTGTTTTGTTTATATTTAACCATCTAGTCTTGATAGGGTTCAAGTGTAGCATGCTGTCAATGGTACACAAATAAATAGAATGAATGATCATCATTTCTGCAAGAAATACCATCTGCAGCTAATCCAGTTAGTCTTAAGATGTACAATTGAGCATCATTAGCATAAAGATGGAGTTTTCTTTACCTAAAACAATAAAATAAATCAAGAATGAAATGAGAGAACAACAGAGGACCGAAGATAGATCCTTGCGGTACTCCAGAAGACATCAACTGAAAAGTGGAATACAAATTTTGAGAATACACAAATTGATACCAATCCGTCAAGTAATTGCCAATCAGATTTCCAGCCTGGGTAGTGAAAGTAAATTCCATTATTAATTTTCTACATAGACGATTTTCCTACTTTGACACCCTAGGTGCATTAGGGTACTACGTTTTTCGCTACAATTCACCGAATCAAATGCCATAGAGAAATCCAAGAGCACTAAGATCGAGAACTCATCCCTATTAATAGCATTCCGTATATTTGTTATTTTAAGAAGAACAGCTATGCTCAGCTCGAAAGCCTGATTGTTCCTCATTTAGTAAATTATGTATGTATCTATTTATCTGAGCAGATATAAATTTTTTCAATTACTTTAGATAAAAAGGGTAACATACCAATAGGCAAGATACCATTTGGCTGCTCAATTTCTTAGCGAAAATATTTGTTGTATTTTACCAGCTATTCTATAAGTGGTTGCGATACGAGTAAATTACGTACAAAAAAAAATTTATTTAGATGCTGCATCGTTTGATTTCGTATAAAAAAAATTAACTGCAGATGAACTTATATTTAAATTATTTTCACAAAAAATCGGCTTTGAATTAAATTTAATGACAGTCATATGCACATCTGATGCTTTGCATTTACATTTGTTAAGAGCTACGGTTAAAACATATCTATGGATAATGCCGATCAAACTCATCTTCAGACTGTTGATTACAATTTATTTGGCTATTAAGAGAGAACTGGTAACTTGTATCCATGACAAATGACAAAGCGACCATTGCCAGAGGCTTTAATTAAGGCGTGTAAATGCGGATCGGATTGATGAATGACGGCTTGTAATTACAAAAAATCTAAATTAACTTGTATTTCGTGTGCAAGTGTATCAATAATGATTATAAAAATACGAATCATTGATTATTTGTATTTTTTCATGCATATATCTTTATATTTGCTTTTTTTGTTTTTTGTTTTTTAATTATTGCTGCTTTAATTTCATTTGACATCTTTTAATTAATTTAATTTAATTAATAAAAAAAATAGAACAATTGTCACTAAATTAATCGATTTATTTGTGGCGTAACAGGAGGGGGTATAAAAGCACCAGCAGGATTTCTGACAACATTCAAAATGTTAATCTATACGCTTTTCTTAACTTGTATCAATTGGCAGAATGCTGTCCTCACATTTTGCAAACTCAAGTCGCTCTAGCTCCTACTCTATATGACCTTTGAGAACTTCCATCGTTTCGGAAATCAAAATGATGCAAAACTCGTAGTGCTCTTGAGAAACAATATAAGGCAGGACGATTTTAACAAATAATGGATCACTTCAGATAGAAAGTCAGTTTGATCCTCAGCGTCACATATAGTGTGAACATTATTCCAAATAAGAGGCTGAGCGTCATTTTAGAGATTATCGAAATTTCCTGCATTATAATTAAAGAATGAAAAGGTTTTAGGCTGCTGAGTGTAATGGGGATGAGAATCATAGGTCTTCATGATCATGATCTAGAAAGTAATTTAAAATCGGTCTTTTAAATCAAAACCTATATGTCAACAATTTTAAAACATTTACTTATGATATGTATATGATTTACTTGATAGTCTTATAAATATTAACTAAATCGCTGCTAATACTGGTATCCTTTGATTACCACCTTTAATTGGTTCCACTTATTCGAAACTCGAGATCCATACAAATTGGTACATTTGTTAACAAAGAAAATTGAAACTAAAAACACAATTTTTGTATGTATACTTTTAGTTGTAAAATTTCAGCTATACAAAAATAATATTAAATTCATTCAATTTAGAATAGTGAAACTTAATAATGTAAAACTCAATCACAGTCACTCCCAAAACATTGATTTGTTTTTCCTTGAACGAGTATAGCAGCATTTGCGGCAGACATGAATTAGCCGTACTGAAGAGTTTTGGTTCCATGCTAATACAAAACGCCTTATTCATTGCAGTTACAAATTAGCTTAGCGGAGCTTGCAATGTTTTTTTGTTGTTTCGCACAAACCAAGAAATGTACTGACGTGGGTTTTTTTCCAATTAAAGCTAAAAACATTATTCGGCGTGAAATATAGTGGTTTCAATGTTGCGAAATACCACAAAAAGATGGCGTTCAATGTACTGTATTTTAGGTGAAAAGTAGTAGTTATATTGCGGGAATCATCACAAATGAGATTATATGAATTGAATCGAAACTTCCAGAAATTAATCTTTTTAAAACCAATAGAGGTTGAAATTATGTCTACCCAGTTAGCCGTCGTTAGTGGTATTGTGTCTCACGAAGTGGATGTGAAGATTAATTATTGGTCAAAATCAACCCGAAAAGTAGATAATTTTTCAACTGGGGATACTTGAGCCGTGGAAATTAAGAATTTATTAGATATTTCTTTCACAACAGACCCGAATTGCACCCGAAAGAAGAACGGTAATGTTATATGTATAATATATAAATGGGGTAGGTATATATGCCCAATAGGATAAAAGAAATGCAAACAAAAAATTTGATACCATATTTCCAGAATCGTAAGAAAAGTATTATACCACCACTCGATTTTACTCGTCGAGACCTATTGGAGAGACCCTATTGGAAGCACATTCAGCGATGGTTGCTACCCTTCGCTATAAGAATAAACCAGGTAAAAACGTTTGCTTCTGCAACTCGCGCGACTCTATGCTCCAAGGTCAAATGGCCACACTGTAAAAATGGCACTCCTCTCCAACTGCAATTTCGCCGCCCCTCCACCCCCCACCCAACAAATAGAAATAAAAATAGCGTATTACATCCACGCCGTAATTATCTAATACATTTTTGAAAATCAATGCAATCGGGTGGCTGGTTGGTGAGATTTTGTGTGCACAGTTTTTTGTCACAAGTATGGTGAATTTTCCGCTCCAAATGTTAAATTTTGACGTTCTGTAGTCTCCTCTCCACAAAAATAAAATTATTGAAATAACTTTTTCTCCATATAATAATCAAAGTCTTAAATTCAAAATAATATCAAATTTATTTTAATTTCCATCCATATTAAAATGTTACTTTTTTATTTACACTTGCCATTAAGTTCCGTACATAATCAAAACTCATCGTTTTTGTAACATTTACGTAGTTTTTTTTTCAAAAATTCGAGTCCTGCATTGTTTCTTTGTCTTTTTCAATTTTTGTTTCTTATGTGCCCAGTAGCGTACGATAGATCGGAACTCTGGGCAATTAGGAGGATATGCTTCCTTAGGCACTTGATGACCTTTTTCTGGTAAAATTCCATTGCTGTCTTGCTGGGATGTTGCCAAATCAGAGCAAAACATTAGAGAAATCCTATGGCACCTGACAAACGAAAGAAGCCATTCCTTCAAGATAAATTTGACCGTTGACCCTCCCTTTTGTGATAATGGTCTGGATTTCCAGGCACAGGAACAGATCGCTTGCCAGATAAGGTATTTTTATAGGAACTTTAAAGATTTGCGCACTCTGAACTTTTCGACTACTCCTACCCGACATGTGGCTACATAATACCCCTGACCTGGAATTTGGCTGTCGGCTGCTTTACTCGGACAAGAGTCTTACACATTTTTTGCTTCATATCATCGCAATCAGAAATTTTGGACACTTTGAAATCTTTCAGCTTCAGTCTGTGTTCTAAATGGTAGACTTCGGGATTTTAAGTTTCGCTGCGGCATCCCTGATCAAGAGGTTTGGATGTCTTTTGAAGAGAAGTTTAATCTTCTGCTCCATTGTTACATCACGTGATCCTTTTTCGGCCCCGATCCAGGTTTCCTCTTCACTAAGGAGTAACCAAAACATTCGACTTCCCAGAAGTGAAGCACCGCAAAATTCATTATAGGATATCGAACATTCTCATTATTCAACGAGCTACTTGAAGAAACAAAGAGTGAAATTAGAGTTAGTCAGTTTAAAAGAAAAAAAATGTATTGAATTTATTAAAAGAAGAACTTAAGTGAAACACGTTTTTTGATCTGATAGTTATCGTATTTAATTGTTAACAAAAAGTATGTTTTATACTAATAAATTATTATTATTATATTATTAAAGTCAAAGCCCATCTAGCTAAACCTTTCTGTGTTCAGAAAAAGTGTTACTAGACGCGAATTTCGAAATAAATTTTGACAGATTTACAAAGTGGTTGGTCAAAAGATGCGTCGCCCCATTTTTACGTATACTTCGGATATACCTTAGAGTTAGTCTTTCTTGGCTTATTTATTTTTATTATTTATGTGTAAATGTAGATTGCTAACACGTCAATTATTTGTTACGTAAACGACGCTATAATAAAAATTGTTTGTTGTAAAAACATAAACTGACTATTCTCTCTTAAACTTTGACTCGTAAGTGGTGCTCTAGTAGTATTTCTTTGAATGTTGTATTGTGTTTTTTCTTCAGTTTGATCCTTTAACCTTCAAGCATCTGATCTTCTTATTACCTGGTATTTATTACATTAAAGTGGTCCTATATAGATTTCTAGAGTTCAAGTATTATGGCCATCCAATCCTGCCATCCCGGTCATAGGTTACGCTTTCTCCTTCCGAACCTATCTCTATCAATATACATATGTACAAAATACTCTCAAAGAACTATTTTTCACAAATTCTATATCGTATAACGATTGATCGCAGCATGGATTGATCTGATGATCCTGACGCTAAGTTTTCTGTTCTACTTATAACCCAAAATCTATGCAAAACCATTTAATTACATCCAGCGAGAAAAACATAATTTTCCAATTTTCCTGAGAAGTCGGGGACATTTTTTAACTAATTTCTATCATTCCTTCATTTATTTGCAATAGTAGAGATCAAGTTATGCAGCCGTTTATTTATTTCTGATCCAATCTCTTTTCTTGTAGGGCAGGTTTTTGTCTCATACTAATATTCCGGGAGGGCCTATACGTATATAGTATCTATATATGTATATAGCTGTCTGGCAAAAAAAACTAGAATGGTTATTTAGGATGTCCGAAAGGAAGGTACCCGAATCACACACAAAAGTAATCCACATATACCAATTTAAGGTAACACCAACGAGTTGCATATCAAAGGCATTCTTTCTCTTAAATTGTTTATATAAATGGCTTATATTATATACAGCTACCAGTTTCGGAGTGACCAGTATGAGGAAACAGACCAGTTACGAATATAGCTACCAGCACAGGTAATGGCAATTATCCTAATTCATGGTCCAATGTCATGTGAATGGTTTTGAGACTGAATTACGTTTGAAACCAACGAAACTAATATTCTTGTTTTCGAAGCCTTTATTTCTTAGCCAATTGTTTTTGGATGAATTTTGTGTCGGTGCAATGCTTTACATATGTAAATTCTGTCCACTAAGTAAATAGAGTCAAATATATGAATGGTTGTGTATTTATTTTTGCACTGCTTTCTGAAAATCCATAAGATGATGAAAACAGCGCACTTGTTTACACCCAATCCATTGCCATTGGATTATTTGTTTTATTGTAGCTATCATTCGAAGCAAAATTCACCCCATTGCAGTAAATAAGGAGATTTATTTCAAATTGTTAGATCCCTGTTTTTGTTTTTGTAATTTTTACACTGATATCTACAATCCTTTGTATCCTCTGGGAAAATACAGCTAGACCATCTCTTGAAGAGTTTGTGGTTATATGCTTGAATTTTTTACTCTAAATTTGTTGTCCATCCTTTTTATTTATTTAGAACTTCATCAAAGATCTCAATTCAATTCAATTCAATTCAATTCAATTCAATTCAAAATCATTTAATGGTTAAAAGTATCTAAGATATCAAAATCTTTTGGTGATACAAAACTTAGTTGGTAAATTACAAAGGCAAATACTAAATTCGTATTAATATTAATTTAACAAAACTAACTAACTAAAGCTACCAAGCATAATGGTAAAATAGAACAGAAAAAAATCATAAGAAATAAGCAAGCCAAAAGTAGAAAATTAAAACCAGCAAAGCAGTGCAGGGAGGAAAGGAACATACAAGACCGGAAGACATAAGTAATGGGAGAGAAAAGTAATAGTAATAATAAAAAACGAAAATAAAAGCGCAGTATATAGTTATTTCGGAGTGTAAACACAATGTTAGTCCGCCTGAACATCATCCGAGGCCAGATGACTAGTCAGCAGTACTTTTTAGATGGTTCTCTTGGGAATTTTAAGTAGTTTTCCCAACTTAGCTTGACTCAAATCTGGGAAATAGTTGTATTTGCACACAATCAGTTTTTTCTGCTTTTCATTTTTGATCCCATTTTTGGCGCTAGATTTCCAAATGACTGACTGAGAATTGTATTTATTGTAACAAGTATGGGGAAAAAAACGAAACAAGAATGATCGCGATCGATCAGATTTTTATTTATTGGCAAACTGAAATTTAGGCCACTTTTTATTCCGGAAAACTCTTAATTGCGTAAATTTTTTTCAACCAATGCTCAATCCCTACTCCAAATCAGATTTGACCAAAAGTTACGCAATTGCCAACAGAAAATTTGAAATTTGAAAAAAAGACTCATCGTAGTAGGAGCTATTTCGATGTTAATAACGCGAAATTTGAATTTTAAGAAGAACAAATATTCACACTTAAGTCTACTGCTCCGTAAATGTGAAAATATCGGTACTGGAGATATCTACGAAAGGCCATTTTGTTACCTATTACACGAAATTTGTTTCAAGGCGAAAGGTTACGGATCACCACCAGAAATACAAATAAAAACGTGATGTTATGTACCTGAACCTTCACACATAATAGATAAGAATCACTCTGTACCTGGTTTTCAGAAAAACATAAATGCTGATTCTAACTAGCCGGGAAAGTTTGTTAAAAATCGATTACTACATTTGGAGACAAAAACAGACAAACAAAAATGTGAAAAATAATACAAGAATGTAAAAATTAATTAATGCTTATCTAGCTTTGACATATATAGTATGTAGTGGGCCGGGCACCCAAATCAATACAATCGTTCATTTTCAAATACAGTAGTCCCCGCATAATAACAACCTGCTTATATCGCAACCCTTTTATTATCATAAATTGTCGAATCTCGCTAGATTTTTCTAGCAATTCCGAATACTTTTACTCTATTAATAGCAACCCCGTCTTATAACAGTACTTCTAAACTCCTCTATTTTTACCCCGAATATTATCACAAACAGCTTCATATTTTTTCTTTAACTAAAATTCCCCGAAAATACTAAGAATCCGACAAGGAGAAATTGCATCTTGCGTCTGGTCTATTGAGCCATCTGCCGCCAAGAAAAATAATAAAGGGAGTATTTGTTTATTTTCAGGATAACTTAACAACTCAGTTAAAAAAAACGAAAAAAAAGACTACACGAAAAATTTATGGTTTTTACGAAAAATTAAAGACAAGTTTATAGTTTTCACAACAAATTAACGAAACATTAACGGCAAATAAACGAGCATTTCCAAGATGTAAATTTTTCCAATCCGAAAATGTCTAGAAGATTTTCAGTGAGTTGCGGTGTAACTTGACGTCAACTTAGGCTTATATCGTTTCCTTTAGAAAAACAGTCACGACAAATTTATCGTTTTTACGAGAAATTAACGACAAATTATAAGATACATAGTTCCGACGGTGAGGTGCTACGCTTGTAATTTTGCTTGTTTTCAAAATAACAATTTTAATTATGGTTGCTCTAAATATTGGTATTACTGGCCAATTAAATTATTGGCATTATAATTAGAAAAGAATTGAAAAAAAAGTGTATTAGAAAGTAGAAATCAATTTGATGCTAGTATAGCACGAATGTTGCTTATTTCCAAAAAAATGTTGATTCACCTTAATTTTTAATGTTTCATAAACATGGATTTGTTGCTAACATTCTCCTGAATGTTTACAGTCTGATAAGGCTTGTCTGCTTCCTACCTATTGAAGAAGGTTAAGTTAAATCGAGAGTCAACTGAAAAAAACGATAGCTGATACAATATGAGAGATGGTGAGGATGGAAAACGTTTTCTTTATCATTTTCCTTTTAGTTCGAACAAATTCTCAACATTTTCTTTCTCTGTTTATACAAAAAGGGAATATAAAGAGAAATCATACTCAAATGTTCTTCTCCCTTGAAACACTGAAATGAAATATATGCATTTCCCGTCATTTCATCAAAAAATAGTGAAATCAATTTCCCGAAGAGACCAGCATAAGCATGGAAGAGCGTTAAGTACTTCATTTCAAATTCATTCCACACTCTTAAGAATTTAAAACATCTACAATTCTCTCTTAATTTGTACTTATTTTGACTCTAAAAATAATTTGGTATGTCACGTTCACGTCACGTGCCGTTCTTAAACCGTTTCATGAACAGCTGTCCCTTCTACGGTCTAACTGGATACGACTTGCCTTGCCTTGCTAGGGATACTCAAAAATCACTGGGACTATAAGGGACGATGGCGGCCATTCATTGTTTTTATTCCTTCCTGCATTGCATATTCAGTGCGCGCGCAATTTCAATTAACTCTTCTCCATAGAGAGAAATTTGAAAATTTCTCTGGTCCTTATCCTTAGCTTGGTTTGTTTCACCTCCTTGTTGGGATAGGAACATATTCCGTTCTTTTTGTAGGCGAATGAATTGAGATTGGAAAATTTCAAGGATTCCTCATTAAGGACTCGGAAATTTATTCCAAACCAGAAAGCACACGTGGAGCGACGTGCCTCCAATTTCCTATACCTAGTGGAAAAAATTCATTTCATCGAAGAAATAGAAGGGGAAGATTTAAGAAAGAGAATCATGCCTGATGCAGGCAAATGGTATGGAAATAATGCATACCGTTCCGATGCTAACTTCATTTCATTCAAGTTCACTTTATCGTGGGGAACTAGAGTGTGGTAGGTATCAAAAAGAGAACGTGCAAAGATTGTGGGAACAGCTGTGGTCTGTGAATGGACTGTGTTGAACTTGGTGATAGAGTTGTTCTCATCCTCACTCAGCTCTCCTCCAGTCTAGTCTCATTTTTACACTTTCCCATTGGCGACGGATGAAACGAAAGAATGCATGACAGACACCAACAGAATATTCGTTGCGTTTCATTGCGTTGCGTTGATGTTCATTTTGAGAGGATTTGTGATTTTAGCCAGCAGCCGTTTTCGTTACATCACGTGCCAACTCTTATGTCAGCCAGCAGGTCTTTGTGTGACGCGACATAGTTAAATAGGAATGGAGATGCCATTCCAATGTTCCATTTCCAATTCTAAAGAAAATTTTAGTGGTGTCGCGCGCTTATAACAATTTGGATGAACTAAATTTAAAAATCGTTGCACATTTTCATCCTATTTTGTAAAATTTTTAACGAAAAACGTGACATTTCCTTCCATAGTAACGACAATAAATAAAAGTGTGAACATTTTGCCTTACATGCTCTTGAAATATCAACTTTAAGTCAGAAATTGACAGAGATGAAGTGGAAAATATTTTTGAGACCGTTATCATTGCTGCCTTTGTTCAAAAATGTTTTTTTTGTGTGTATGTTATCTTAATTGAGGTTAGGTTTTTGCAGCTTTTTTTTAATTTTTTTAATTAAGACTATACGCACATACGTCCCTAGCGTATATAATAATTGTTAATAATTAATTACGATAACAAAAATACTTTTTCTTTTCTTGCAGACTCTCCAGTAACATTGACAAGAAAGGAGGATTGCTTAAGAAAACGGAGAGTGTCCACATCAGTTCCAACCAAACTTTTTTTTTGGTATTTATTCATTTTTGTTTATTTTTTATTTTTAGATATTTTTCTTACTTTCGTATTCGATTTTAGGATCTAAATCAGTCAGTTTTGCTCTTAGTGTTTAAAATTAAACTTTTTTATTACATGAGAGAGGAGTGTGATAATTTCCTGCTGATTATTATTTTATCACCTTCTGTTTGCAGTGTGAATATTTAAGATTGCCGGTGTGGGGTGGGCTTTTGGGGGAGGGGCAGGAGTGCCTGCTTCTCTACATTATCTTTTTTTTTAAGTTGGTTCTGTCCTGTGGGTTTTCGGTTCTATCTACAAATGGAAAGTATATAGGAATTTACCCTCAGTTATTTAACACTAATTTGTTTATGGATTGAATTGTCAGATGGAAACCGATATTTAATTAATTGCTGTCTGTATATAGCAGGGGTGGCCAACTATAGTAACTTTGGGAGCCACATTTTAGAAATGCATATTTTAAAGAGCCATTTATTTATCTTTGAAAACAATATACATATAAGATTATTATTATTTTAAAAGTAAAGAATTAGAACTACTGGAGCTGCAAGAAGATGAAGGGTTGAAGCAAGTAAAACAGAATAGTTGATCAACTATTGACTTTTGGAAACAGGTTCCGGAACAAAAATATCCTAAAACCAAAGATTGTGCACTCAGAATAATATCTATTTTCGGCACTTCCTATTCTTGCGAGTCGTTGTATTCCACTCAACTGCTAAAATGGACAATAACCGTAAGGCATCAAGAAGCAGATCTAACTTTTAAAGATTTTCTATTTTTTTTATGTAATATTTTCTAAAATTTTGTTGTAATGAAATAAAATATTTTTTGAGCCACACCACACGACTCCAAGAGCCGCATGCGGCTCGCGAGCCGCGTTATGGCCACCCCTGGTATATAGGCTATTTTCGCCATGGTGGTACACATAGCGGGGGCGGGGCATCTGAACTGTTTCTGAGTAGCAGGGTGATTAAGCTTTTCACTATTACATATCCATTCAGTATGGCAATACTGCCGTAGATATAACAGCTACCAACCTAAAAAAATAACAAGTCTCGGGAAAGATTAAGGTGGATGTTACACCGGGAGCGGCGCAGTCGTTTTGCAGTTGACCCTGCGCGATTGCTCTTGCGCAAAATGATAGCTATGGCGCGGAGCTGCAAAATAGTTGCCGCGTGGCGATTTTGGAGATTACTAAAACACAATTTTGCAGCTGCCGCTGGCGCAAGATTTAAATGAGGCTTTTGGTATTCTAAAGTATTCGTAATCGAACCTAATCACTTTTATCGGGTTTTCTTTAACCAGAGCTACTAATAACAGAACTTCTTCATCGGAACTAAAATACATTTAGATAAAATCCGCTGCTCCCGGTGTGAACATCCTATTTTGCCGCATGCCACCTGCCGCTCCCGGTATGACCAGGATTTAAAAGTGACATTGGGCTACCTTCTCTACCGACTATCAAAGTGGTTGGTCGCACGGATAGTACCATTTAATAATGTATTTAACCATTAATTAATAAATAGTGTAAGTAAGCATTACGTGTTTGTTTTATTTATTGACTTTAGAGTATTCACAAGATATCCTGAATCTTAAAAAGTATGAAGAACTTCATGTTCTTTCCAACACTGCTCAAACTGCCCCGTACTCTACATCTCTCAGGACTTATGGTTCTCTAAAATAAAAATTGTGGGTTTCCTTACCTTGTTTTTAACTTTTACCTCTTTTTTTTTTACAACAAGCTGATTTAACATAAGTTTTTGTTTTAATAACAACTGAATCTCTTCTTTAATATGACGTATTACACCTATAGTATGTCCTAACTGTACCCATTAAAGAGTATTTAAATCTTAACCTATTCACCTCAAAGATAATTTATTCCTTTAGTAACTGAAAACACGCCATTTAAAAAAAATAAATTCGGTATGACCAGAATAGACAATTGCGGCAAGAAGGACCCTTCTCAATGCCACGCTGATTGCAGCCTAACAAGTTTACTGTGTAGCCTGTCGTAAGTACTAGAAAAGGTTATGTACAACTAAATATTATATGGAAAATTATATGGAATCCAGAAACTTGTTAACATATTGGCAATCGGGCTTCCAGTCTTCTCATAGCTGCAAAACTGCAGTCTTAAAAACATCTTTTGATGAAAGATTGGCCTTGGATCGAGGCAAATTCACTGCCCTGGTTCTTTTGGATTTTTCGAAAGCCTTTGATCGTCACTCTGCTTTATTTTATTACTACTGGAGTTTCTCTGATTCAATACCAGTAACCGGAATAGAGAAAGATATCGCAAAGTGGCCATCAACAATGCGGTTGCAGGCAATTGATGAAATTATCTTTCGTTGACCGAAAAATGGAAAAATATCATCGTATCCACGAAATGAAAAAGGACGACGTAATTTTTCGAACATTCATTTCTAACGAATTATGCCAAATGGAGAAATTTACGAATGAAAATGGTTAGTGTATTCCAAATCTGCGCAAAAGATTTATTGCTTATGTTGCTTTATATTTTGCCGCAATACTACATCTAAGTTGGGAAATAAAGAGTTTGATGATTGGGCATACGTATACCCCACTGTTTTGATGGTTAGAAGCAAGAAAGAGGTTATGTACTAGTTCCGGAATTGATAAGGATATTTTAAAGCAAGGCGAAAAAAAGAGCTCGAGGTAGAGTGCAATATTAGAAAGAATGGTGGCAATAACTTTTTTCTGTAGGAGCATAATTTGACCTTTCGTGGTAGTAATGACACATTGTATACAGAAAATAATGGGAATTTTCTGGGCTTGGTAGAATTACTAGGAAAATTTGATTCTGTGATAATGGAATACCTGCGGAGCGTATTTAATTGCGAATCAAAATACTTCTACTTTGGCAAAAATATTCAAAATGAATTAATCAATCTCCTTGGGACCGAAATGACAGATCCAAATATTTTTAAATCATTTTGAACTGCACACCCGATGTAAGCCATGGTGGGAAAGCAAGTTTTCTAAATGCATGTATAACTTTATTAAAGAGTACAGAGATAACGGTTACATGACTGCACTCATAACGCCTAAAGAAATAGCCTGCAAAGCCGAAATTGATCCAGTGTTTCAACAAGTACGCACAAGAAACAGAAGAGGATGTTTACATATGAAAATGTAGATGAAACTCCAGTTGATGCAGAAGAACTGTTTAAGATTAATATTTTCTATCCTTTGATAGACACTGTTTCAAATTCATTGGACATTCGGTTTAAGCAGTTATTATATTTCAACGAAACATGGTCTTTCCTATACGATTTGAAGCAAAATTACGATAGACGGGAACTAGAGGAGCCTTGTATAAAACTTGAGACAAAATTAACTGACAACGATAATTGTAATATTTCTGGTAAAGAATTTTCGCAAGAAATTTTTTGTTTACGTGGATTTTTGGATGATGATCAGGGGCAGCCAAACCAAGTTCTTAAAATCATAATTATCTTTCAGGTTATTCTTTCTTTTCAATTGTAATTCTTTCTTAATTATGATTTTTTGTTTATCCTTTGAATTTTGGTGTATGTGATTCTTATACCCAAACCAGACGCGCAAAATTAATGATCATTAATTCGTAATTGATATTTTCAAAAATCAACTTACCCAAGATTTTGAGAACTAAAACGAAAGTCCTGTCAATTTTTATATGTAATTAACAGCACATTTTTAATAATTAAAATTAAAATTCAAAGGTATAGCGATTTTTGAAAAATTAAATTACGAACGAATGATCACTGATTTTGCCCGTCTGCCTAGGGTACACTACTACAAATGTTGTACTCAAAAAGTCTTCAATCTTGTGTACGTTACCGAAAAATATTTTATTCTTATTTTTCTTAACTTCATTATATTATAATTCCTTTATTTTTGCGGCCATTGGAATGGGGGTAACCACCACCACCACCACAACCCCCCCCCCCCCCCGGACCACCTATAAACAGTCTGGGTATAAATAATTAGTTAATTGTTGTTAACCATGGATGACAGATAATCTGTAACTAGGCTACGTTTTATTGATTTTTCCATAAATTCAACTTTAAAGGCACTTTCACATCAAACACAAGAATCGAAAAAATGTAAACCAAAAAACTTTTATGATTTATCGGACGAATTTTTCCGCCGAAAAAGTTTTTCGGCCGATAAAACATAAAAGTTGTGTTTTCTTAAAAATTTTAAGATAAATATACTATTTTATTAGTAAAATTATTAGCTTATCCTATTTCCCATGATTTTATTAATCATTGGAGCAAAAATCTTGCTTTAAAGTGGAATAAATTGAGTTTTTTGGTTTACATTTTTTCGGTTCTTGTTTTTGATGTGAAAGTGCCTTAAGGTTGGATAACTGAAGCATTTGAAACAATTAATTGTAAGATGCTGGATATCGTTAACCAACAGGAAATATATTATTTAGAATAAGTGCACATTTGTGGTCCTTAAAAGGAGGACTTATGAACATTTATGTGAGTAGTATAAACTTCTTTTTTGAAACACTAAAAATTCTCAAATGCAAATTTTTTGTAAAACCGGTGATTTTATAGGCGTCGTCGGTACGGGAAGGAGGTCTAGATCACGTGTGTGATCAGGACAGTCAAAAGAATTCATTGGCATACTCAATGCTAAGTAATTATCGAACACCATGCATATAAATTCTAGCTGTAAACGTGCAGATAGAACTACAATTTTTGGTGGTGTAATTATATTGATGATTTTGTATGTATGTATGTGTCTAATGTAAAACATCAATTAAATCCAGCAATTTCTTGGTACCGTTGCTGTATAAAAAAAATAATATTTTTTACTTTTATTTGGATTGTTCTGGACAGAAACTTCTAATTTTGGGTAGGGTAATTAAATTACGATCTCGGGGTATATTTCGGCTTTGTTATTCACAAATTAGTTAAATCGGGCAACTCTTTCATTAGATTGCCGCCATACAAAAACTCGAATTTTTTGTCGTATATTTGCGTACTGTTTGAAAACACGCTGGCTAATAGAGTTCTCAAATAGTGGTGCATTCAGTAATCCTATTACAATTTTAGTATTAAGCCGGAGGGTTGCCATACGAAAATTCATATTTTTCAAATATCCTGAGAAAACTGTGAGTGAAAGATATTTTTAATGCACAGTAAAAAATAATTCCCTAAAGTGAGTGGCAACAATTTGTGCCACACAGGTTAGGCATTTGTCGATAAGATTAGAGAAAGGCTCCACCATGGAAAACTAAGTTTAGGTTTTTATCCCTAAAATGTAGGTAGGGCTTTCTCCCTCAAATGTAGGGAATTTTGGTTTTTCCTCCCTAAAATTTAGGGAATATTCCCTAAAATATGGGGAATTTTAAATTGTTGTTTTGTCCCCCCCCCCCCCTAAAATGTAGGGACTATTCCTTAAAATGTAGGGAATAGGTGATAGCACCGTACCACTCTCCACCATAGGTGAAGGTGATAGAAGACCACCCCTTTTAAAAAACATTAGAATGAGCTGAGTAGCTCATTTCCTATGGTCTCGCGAAAAACAATATATGACTTGTTTTCAAGAACAATGTGTGAATTATATAAACGAAAATGTGTTTCCATTAAAAATGCAGCATAATACCTAATTTATTGAATGTTCTCTTCCTCATATCCAAAAGAGCTATCATTTCGGGAATTTTACGTACTTCATAGGTTTTCTAGTGCCAAATACCTAAATGCATTGAATGTTCCATTGATTTGGGGAAATTAAACTGATTTTCCCTTTCTATCAGAGAAAATTACATTTATTTTTAAGGAAAAACGTGTATTAAATTTAGGGAATAGTCCTAATATAAGTTTTTGGGAATTTCAATACCTATGAAATTGAAATTATAAGATGGTCACATTTTCAGTTCGCCCTATCAATTCTATATGAAATGTGAACGAAAATAATGCATCTAGGTCCTAGATGCCTAGTAGTCCAGGCAATGGGTAGGTTCTGACTTACAAAAGGTCAAGGAGGGTTGGAATTTGGTAGATTTGTACAGTTCGGAGTTCATATTAATATTCCGAGTATACGACCTTGAGCAACCACTACTCGTGCTGCTATATTGGAAAAACGATACCGAAAAACAGTTTTTCGAGAATATCTTCTCTCAGGCGCCATATAGATTAAAAATACCTAATACAATAATTATAAAGCATACAATTTTCTGCAACTTTTATTGGAAACATTTTTCAATCCCATTTTTCAGTTCACGATTTATAGTGTAGTTAAGTTCAGAAAATTTACACAAATTCACAAAAATCCCAGCGCTATTTTCACACGCATCTCCATGGCAGCTATTTTGCAAATTGTACAATTTGCTGAGCTTGAATCCGCTGTAACTCGTGAACTATTCATTTGATTGAAAAATGTTTCCTATAAAAATTGCAGGAAATTTCATACCCTATAATTTTTATAATAAGTTTTTTAACCTATGTGGCGCTCAGGAGAGAAGAGATTCTCGAAAAAAATGGTTTTCAGAACCGTTTTTCGTATGAGGCGGTGCGGACAGCTGTCGTTAAAGGTTGCAAACTCAGAATATTAAATAAGGACAATGAAATATACAAATCTACCAAATTTCAACTCTCCTTGACCTTTTGAACCGAAAGCCCCCTTTTATGTTTTCAATGCATTGACAAAATTCGTCTGAGAGCAACATATGCTCACATTGCAAAGTGGAGGCACTGTCAAGAGAGGAATTAAACCTTCACTTTAATTAGCTGAAATGCATAAAATCAATATACAAACTATTATTAATTTGAAAAATACCAAAGGTGCTAATGGTAAATCTTTGTCAATATGTGTTTATATCGATTTTGTGTATTTTTCTGACTCCATCCAGTCGGTCTATTTTAGAGGAGACAGGTAAAATCAACCCGACATACAAAATTAAAAAAAAAATAATTTAAAAGCGACCTTTCATTGAAATCTACACCGATCCACCGTTATACAGAAAACCCATTTAGTCAATAACATTTTATTCCCATTGTTATTAGTAACTTAAAAACTTTTTTGTTCGGTTCACCTTGCCTACTCCTCCCCAAATCTCTTACATACCTACGCATCTGTTTTTTTTTTTTATTGATTATGCCATTCGAAATTTATTTCTCTATACTTTTTTATATTACATATACACAAGGGAATACCTTGAGTCCAGAGAAGAGCTTAGAATAATAATAAAAGTTTAATTAGCTTTCTGTTGTTTTTTTTACATGGTTACCTACTCAGCCAGGTAAGAGAAAAGGACTTTTGTATTTCACTTAAAATGCCGATGATATCACTGTTTTTGTCCTGGACTTAATAAAGCCTTCATCTATGTTTACATAATTTATATAGAGGGGGAATATTTGGGTCAATTATACTGACTCTCCTGAGAGTGAGAGTGATGAAAGGATCTTTCAAGATAAAACTTAAATGGTTAGATAGATGACTAGTAGTAGATATTATGTCCTCTTAGAGAGATAGAGAGAGAGAGAGAGAGAGACGAAAAAAGAAGTGACTTAATTGTCAGTTAATTGATTAATGTGGTAATTAATATTTAAGTTAAATCCTTGTTGCTATTGTTGGAATAAACTTGATTGGTCTGAAGTTTTCTGGATAGCGTGATTAATACTGTCGACTCTACGTGACATAACATTTGTGATTTTTGTTGTTGATGTGATTGAAGGGGTTTGAATATCTGTAAGAGAAAATTGTGTTGATTGACATTATTAAATGAACTTTTTGGGGTAATTTTGTATTTAGGACTTCGTAGTCTACTAAAAATATGAAAAACTATTTCTATGGGTTTATTGGAAACAACACTTTTTTTAAATTGATTATAATTTTCTGTTCATATCTTTGGGAAGAAAAATTCTGTGAGATGTAAAGCAGAATGTTTTGGAATTCTAAATTTCCATTTCAAGGACCTTCACAATATTAAAAATAAAAAAAAAATTAAAAGCATTCGTTTTATTACTTATTTTTTATAGATGAGGGTAATCAAGTGTCCCTGTTTCAAGGGCTCAAAATGTAAGCATGGAAATTTCCGCTTCTTCTTTGTTCCATATTCTCACTTTCTTATCAGGTAGCATGTAACAAGAGGTAAGAAATCTTGTCTTAATGGTTTCCAGGAAATTGTACCCCTACATTAGGCATTCGTATCGTAATGGTTTCCAAGAAATAGCACCCCTACATTATGAATTCGGTCAAAATTTCAAGTGAGGGTAGTCAAGTGACCCGCAGTGTATAAGCAGGGGCGGATTTCCCTATAGGCCAAATAGGCCTAGGGCGACAAATTTAAGGGGGCGGCAAAAATTGGTGATTTTTTTTTTAGTAATCGCGTCCTTTGGGAACCCACACGTCAAGGTTTAAAAATTCAAAAATGTGTTCATAGCACCCCGAAAAAGAAATTCACACGTATGGAAATTACAATTATGAAAATTTTGTATCATCGAACTGGATCTTTGCTTACTAGTTTACTCCAAGTTCAAGCGTATATCATTTTAATTTTGCTCCACTGCAGACTACATATACACTAATACTGGATTATTTGTTATATCCGCTGCCACTTTTCGTGTTTTACACAGAGTAGAGGGGCGGCAATCTTCCATAGGCCTAGGGCGGCCAAGCTATCAAAACCGCCCCTGTGTATAAATTACTGCTGCAGTGGAGTTGTTTTAAATACTTCTCACCAGAAATAATTCTGTAAACATTGCGGTTGAAAATCTAATCGAATTCGAAGTAAATTAATTCGATTAAGGGATGCAAGTCTCGAAATCAAATGCTTTCGAATTGCAGGAAAAAAAACGGAGCACGATATCGAATCATATTGACGACCGGACAGTGGTTCGCTAGATCGACTTTCTTTCGAAGTTCTTGTAATTTGTTGGTAGTTCATTTTGGATTTGATTTTATTTTTAACAGTACGATCTGGTATTGCCTTCTTGCAAGCAAAACGTTTTGCAAATATCAAGTAAATACGATATCGAATAAATAAATAATAAATACTCACCGTAGTATAACTTCACTTTGCACTTTACTCAATAAAATCTCAACTTTGGATGCCGGCGAAGAACAATTTCATGAATAGAAAATATTTGGTTTAACGAATTCCTCGGAAATTGAAACGAGTGGTATCGGAAATTTCGAGCTACGAGCGATGGATGTATTTCGAATTTTCGGAAATTTCGGCATGCTTGAAAACGTTATTTATGGTAAAAAATAAAAAAATGGAAGAGATTTCGAGCTCCGAGCGATTAATCTATTTCGAGTTCTTGGAAATTATGGCAAGCTACTGAACTGAAGTTTCGTTTTCATTTCGCTACGGATGAATTTCATCCCATTGTATGCAGGGACATACCAAATTGAGAACGATAGCCAGTTTAGATAGATGAGCATAAAAATTGCTAAAGTTCCGCGTCGTCCATGAATCGCTCCCTTAGTTCATCAGTTATAAGAGATCCATTAATTGATGTATTAACGTTTACGTTTCTCTGGTGAAAGGTCTTTTAAAAGAGACTTTCTGTATATGTTTATCAACAAGGAAAGTTACGCACTTATTTCAAGAAGAATTGAGTTAGGTTTATGGTACCTAAAGAAACTTTTCAAATCCTTCAATCTTACAGCAGAAAGGCATATTACATTTGCCTGCCGTTTTGATATAATGCCAAAGGTTTTTTACATTCACCAGTTCTTCCTTTGGTCAGTCTTCCTTCAGGTCAGTGCTCCGATAGGGTAGACCTTTTCCAGGGCAGTCTTCCTCAAGGTCAGTCTTCCGCAAGTTCAGTCTTCCTCAAGATCAGTCTTCCTTCAGGTCAGTTCTCCTAATTTTTGAAACATTTTAAAAACTTTGAAACCCATTTCGGGACACTGGTAATTTCACGATGTGATCAGCTTCCTTCCCATGAAAATAGGACAATTGAGTTGAAAATTACTGAGACCGGTGCAGAATTTTTATTACTTCCTAAATAAAGGCGATACTTCCAATTCTCACAGCTTTGATCACGAGCTTAGAGTTTCGTTTGAGTTTCAGGGTCGTTATTTATACAGCAGTTATCTGAAATGGACTTTTTTTTATTATAACCACCAGTCAGTGAAAAATGTAGAATATCATAGGAATTTGGCTGAATGGAGCAGATCTGTTTAAAAGAGATTTTAGCCATTTCAGTATTAATATCGATTAGATTTTGGCGACAGTGCCACATTAACATCTTTCAAAATTTCGACCTACATACATGTGTAATTGGAGTACATTAATAACGTCATAAGATATTTGGACGCCATTAGCATAACAAAGATAACCGATTCTGTCTCCTAAACATAGGACTCCTACACGAGTGCTAACCGTAGTTTTATTTTTGTAAACATATAAGTAAAGAGCCATCTTAGTAGCGAAGAGATCATATTACTTTAGTGGAACTGAATGCGAATGAATCTGTCTGTCATGCGCCGACACCGAAGGGTGCTTCGAAATCATGTAGGTTTTTTTTTTCACTTGTAATTTCACTACCATCCTGACATAACGACGGTATTTTCAGGATCTAGTCACTCATTCGTGTGAATTCATCTAGTCTGATGGGCCCTTTTAGGATGCTTCGATTCATTCAATTGGAAAGAGTATCCTAGTTAGCAGTGAGCGATTTCGTACATGTTTTGAGTGACCCAAAAATAACAACCTCCACTCAATACCTGTTTAAAACTTAGAGAAATTCGGAAATCTTCCTAACTCTCTGAATATGGGTATATTGGCTTTGTGGACCCTAATAGAAATTAAGAGATATTGGATTTTCCTACAAGGAACTTCTTCTAAAACATATTTTTCTGATGAGGTGAGTTCTCTCCTGATTTGCTTTCACATATTCTCCAGAACTATCAAATCAAATCGGAGGCTTTCAAGTTTTCGACAAAACCTTTTGCCTGACATTTTGATATATACTCATAATTTTTCGGTATGCTAATTTGAATTAAATGCTTAGCAAAAGAAGCTCATTCAGGGGCTTGCAATTATTCGCACAAAAAAAATGTTTTTCTTACTAGAAGACAAACACAAAAAAAAACATAAGCAAATATAAAACAACGAAAAGCACATCATGATTGTACCTGGCACATAAAGAGCTACCTTATTAAAATTCAGGTCGACACTTTACTACTTCAGGTCGAATTACCTCAGCGATACCAATGAAATCCCAAAACAGTTAATACCCAACCCGATACCAATTTTCTCCACTAGCGAAAATTTAACTGCCCCAACCCCTCCGCCAAACATATGCCGACCATTTATGTACACTTGGTCACAAGAGTATCGTCAGTACTAAAACTGAACGTGCCCAAAGAATACAAGTTTTACCTACAGAATTGAACTTGACATTCTTCTCTGATGACAACAGCTTCATAAACGACGACGACGAAGACGATGGCTACCACTTTTCTTCCTTAATGTTTTCTTGGGTAACCGCATCCCGCTTCAGACGCAAAAAAAGAAGAAAAGCATCCACCAAAAAACATCCAGACCACACCAAATACTTCTAAATCTTCCAAGTTTTTTTTTTTTATCAGAAACCTAACGGTATGTGTAGTTCACATATATATTGTAGTTATACCTAGAGAATCCCAAATGATGTCGCTGGAAGTTTACATTAGAGTCCCGGTTAAGCGCATATTCCCAGATAAGGCGTAATATACTCTAAGGATAAAAAAGAAAAAGCTTCCTTATGTGACATCTCTTAGCCTGCGGACCAAGGACTCTCTTTTGTTTCAAACAAACTTTCTCCAGTTCTTCTTTAGTGCTATCATGCACGTACTGGGATTGACTTGAGGACAAAGAACACAGTTTCCAAAGAAGGGAAGACTGAGCATTTATCCACAGGATACCTATAACTAACTAATTCCATCGTCGCCACGTTTTTGAGTGTACTTTCGAGCAGCCCCATTTAATATTCGCTTGCTTACGGAGAAAAAATAAACTGAGTATTCGTTGGTAACTATATATAGTAGGTAGGCGCTTCTTTTAGGAGAAATTCACAGTGCAAATACCTGAATAACACTTGCAGATGGTTGAATTTTATATATTGATAAGAAATACAGTTATGTTTTTGTATGAAATTTCATACCTTGGGGATGTGAGAACTGGCCAAATTTTTTACAATGTTTGCGGATTTTAAAGAACGTCTGCTAGTGTCTAAAGAACTTGGGCATACATTAAATACTAGACTAGGTGAAATATAAAAGGATCTTATAAAGGTTTTTACTGTAAATTTTATTTTACTCCCTTCACCATATACCTTCCGCCTTCGCCAGCGTATATTTTACAGGAAACTGAATAGAATCTATTATAAAGCAAGACAAGATGGAATTGAAATTAAATAGGAAATAAAGCGACGAATATTCAGATTGAGTTGAATCTAAAATATCCTATGAAATTAAAATAAATAAAATAGAGAAACCTCTTTTCAAATTCTCTACCCTGGTAAGTTTAAGAACGGCAAAAATGACATGAAAAATATTTCATATGTAACCTTCAACCTTTGCCCTTAAGTTTTATTCCTAAGATATTTTTTATCGATTCAATTTTGGGCATATTAGCACCGCGTCTGTCAGCTATTTAACACAATTTTTGACCACATTTTCGAGCATTGGGAGCCTTATATTCGCAATGACACGTCTTATGTTGACTCCATTACGTCAAGGGAAACTGATTTATAAGCATATCAACACAAAAAATAGTCGAGCCGTGTCAAATTCAATAAAACGTTTGTTTCGGTCCGTGCTGCAGGGAACGTAGCTCCCCATCCTCTTAACACCACAAATCGTCAACATCAATGTCCTGAAGTTTTGGGAAACAAAAAGTCGCGGATCATATGGTCTGTGTCACTACCATTGACGATTACACGTTATGCTGTCGTATTTTGGAAGAAATATAATCCGATGATACCACCACCCGGCCTATTAACTACAACAAAATTTTTCTGTATGCACTGGCAGGTCTTGCATAGCTTGAGGATTCTCATTGTACCAAATACGACAATTGCAGTTCCTCTGAAGAGGACGACATTTTGTGTGAAGTTAGTAAGCGGAATTCCTTAAAATTTTTTCAAAAACGACAAGCTGCATTCATGAAATTAACTTTAAGAGAAGTATTTCTATAATGATCTCCGAAGCGACCGATAACGGTTTTACAAATATATGCATTGAGCTGTCCTGCTAGAAGCCCATTCACTAAAACCTTCCCGTTCTCTTAATGAAGCACATCTGGTCATGCTGAGGAAGGTTTTTCAGCTCATATACAGATAGAAGGGCAGACCCTAGAGTATCCAGCCTGCTCCGGGCGAAGGCCGGACAAGCACACAAGAATGTTCGGTTGTCTCAGGCTCTCCTTCTAGACAGGACAGACACTCAGGGCTGTCGACAACTCCCATCCTTGTTAAATGAGCGAGAAATGAGCTCTGGCCGGTGATGACACCAACCACAGTTCTACATTGTTTCCTTCCGAGCCCTGTAAGAAAATCGGAGATATTTCTACTGGTTTCATCAAGAAATAGTTTTGTGCACCTACAAGTATTCAGGTTCTCCCATCTCTGCTGATGCTCCCTATGAAAATCCGTTTTGATGAGAGACCCGATACTCGATGTGGCAACGCCTACGCCGGGCTTCGGTCCGTGGAACGGGGAATCAGAGCCAGCCCTAGGCAGAAACGTCAGTCCTTTCATTCCCCATGATCCCGATGTGATCAGGAACCCACAGAAAGGACACTTTGTTTTGGATATACAACTTTTCCACAGACGACCTGCAATCCCCCAGGAACATAGGTATTATCCGAGGGCCACTCAGAGGCATCGAGGCTGCCTGATTATCCGAAAGGTTAGTAATGCCCTTTCCCTTGATCTCCATATCAAGGGCTATCTTCGCTGGCATTGAAATGGAGAAGGCTTCAGCCTAGAAGATAATGGTGTGTCTTCCAAGTGAGTACTCCATCTCAATGTCTGGTTCAGAAAAGTAGACACCTGACCCAGCTCCATTAATGAAAGAGTCGTCGGTGAAAATTTTTAGAGCGGACCGGGGCACCTCATTTCACGATTCCCTTACAGGAAAGTTCACAGATAAGCGACCCCCAAAACGAAGCTCATAGACAATCGCATCACGTGGCATACTGCCCAGAGGGTTTTCCAAGTCTAGCCCATATGTCAGGGAGCAATGAGAAGAGATATTCGACCAGTCCTCCCAACATCCCCATTAGCGCAATCTGCACACGGCCCTTTTGACATTTGCCTGAATGACAAGATACAGGGATGGTTACCCTTAGTACGCTCCATATCGTGATCATCAAATTCTTCCACGAGAAGTTGCACAACTTTAGTTCGAAGTCTTATCTTTTGCCAAGGAGCTAATGATCTAACATGTGAGCAAGCTACTAAAAAAGGTGATGTTGTCATCTATATCTTTCTCCATCCGCATCTTGAGAGTGTTTTCCTTTCGCGTAAGTTATTGGAGTATTTCTCTTTCCGCATCCAAGAAATCAGGATCAAGAGGATCCATATTTTACTGTACTATATAAATCTACTGAATTTACTCGCTATAAATGTTTCCAAAGTACTCCACAGAAGAAATTTTACTAAAACATCGTTAAATTTATTAAATTCACCCCAGTTATGTTACCAATGTTACCAACGCACCGCACAAAAGAAATAACAACTCATATCCTGTGTGCAGCGCTACGGTCAGTGCAGTGGTTGGTCCAGGGGGCGATGCAAAGTGCGGTGCGCCACTGTAGCCATTTCTATTAGAGATAAGTGATAAATTTTATCATCGGGCGATGCGGTGTGCGGTGCTAGGTGCTGTGCGCTGTTGTGGCCATGCCCTGATACTCCTTTTTATACTACACACATATGTCAAGAATTTCCACATGAAAACAAAATATTTTCTATCTGTGAACTTTGCATCCATTTTGGTGTAATATATTAGTTTCTCAAATTATGAGTGCAAATAAAAAAAATAAAATAAAATAACGCAAGGCTCCCACCTTTTTCCCCATTTCCTGCAATTTTCCAACGTATAATTTAATTCAAAGAAGAAAAGTTTCTTTCTAAAAAAATTTATTTAATACCCATAACTTAAGAATCGAATTTCCCATATAAACATCGAAAATTCTCTATGTTCGAAAATCATTTGGAAAATAGTAAAAAGTTTTTCCTTAAAAATCGAATATTTTTGGGATGCAAGTTATTCGAAAATAATCAATGTTTGTAGTGCAAGCTAAAAATGTATTTATACTCCTCTGCCGATATTTTATATAACTTAACTCTACTCTTCCATCAATATTTTTCGTTATGTGCTTTATCTAGGGTTGTCATGTATAGAACTCAGAACTATCTATCTACAACCTCAAATCAATCCCAAGTGAACACTAGTTATAAGTAACCAATACAGAGTTACATGCATTTTAAATTCGGCATGGTTTGTAAAACTTAAATGCCTTCCACTAACACCTTGAACACCACCACCTTCACCATTCATTTTCGAAAACAATTTTGTTGCACAACAGAACAATTGAGTTCACATCAATTATTCAAGTTCTGAACAAAGCCGATGCTTTTAGGCATGAAAAATGTGCATCAACTGTCAGTTAATCCTTTTTTTTTTTTGTCCTTGATATCTAAGTATTTTATTACTGAGAGATTTTTTTTTTGGGTAATGCAAAGAGAACTGTAGCACGCTTGGTAATTATTTAATTCAATTAGTATGTCAGGAAAAATAGAACATTTTTTCCTGATGGCACACATGTAAAAATGGCAATTTATGTTGTTTGATGATCAACTAATTTGAGTGATTTGATGTAGGGTTGTTAATCTATTTCGAACATGAATGCTATTTTAAAACAAATAAAAAAGCTAGTATTGGTCTATGAACAATTCTTGTGATACCCTAGATGGAATGAAAGTTTGATTTTTAAAGTGGTTTTTTGCATATACATAAGTATTTCAGAACTTTTAAGTGCAATAAAAATACCTCGAGCTGATAGTTTTCACAGTATACGTAAAAAACCTATTTTTGTATGGCAACACCGAGAAGGGGTTGCCCAATTTAGCTTATTTTTGGAATTATATTAACTATTTCTATCAAAACGCCTTATGCAAAGTTTCAACTCTCGTTGACGCGTTCTCAGGGGCAGTGTCCAAATATAAAGTGTAAAGGAAATTTTTATATGGCAACCCAACGAAGGAGTTATCCGATTTATCCCACTTGCATATTTGAATTCACTTATTTAAAAAAAAAGGCCGTGTGCAACATTTTAGTTTTCTAATTAAAGGCGTTTTGGAGCTATCGTGAGGACAGACAGATGGGCAGACAGATAGACAAACGGACAGACGGCCAGACGAACGGACAAACGGATGGACGGATGGGCAGAAGGAAAGACAGATGGCCGGACATACGGGCATGAAAAATTCCAAATATATTTTAATGTTATGTGTGGATGTCAGTCCATATTGCTCTACCAGCATTATTTCTGTACGTTAATGACAAACTTAGCATACCCTGTGATATAATAATATTTCTTCCAATGGCGTTTGACTAAACCGTCCTTCCAACAAGAATCCATGGTATGGTGTACAGACGGTTCAGAAACGAGCAATGGAGTTGGACTGGGCATATATGGCCACAGATACCGTATCTCAAAGGCCCTTCTACCCTTACCATATTCCAGGTGGAAGTATGTATGTATTAGCCGTAGAAGAATGTGTCAATGCCTGCATTAGAAGAGCCATAAATGGCTTAGTGATAAACAAATAAATAATTAAAACTATATAAAATATAGCAGAAAGTCTTTTTTAGTTGACAGATATGTCCAGATTCCACTTTACATTTATGTGAGGTACCACAGAACTCCATCATTGGACCTTTGCTATTCAACCTCGTATAAAGACGATTTTTAGTGCTGCAAAAATTCATATTTATTCCGTGCAATTCACTGACTTATAACAATGGACTGAGCGTATTGTCATTTTCCTATAGGAAGGAATTGCACAAGTTTTATAGTTTTCTCTTTCGCGCTAAGGCAGAGTTGGAGCTATCAACGCAAAATATCGCTTACTGAACTTCTTCTTATGCCATTTGATGTTTTTATGTTGGGTGCAGATGCAATCACCGCAGGAAGAATAAGGTACAGATAATGTTTACCATGCTCCGTCTCTCTTGCCAATATTCAGGTAAAAATAACCGTTTGTGCTTATAAGCGATTTAAATATCACTTGGACACAAGAAAATATATTTTTTTAATTTATTCAATTTTTGGGTGTAAAATTTCATCTGATTGGCTGAGTTTTACATGTTTTTATGTAGTAAACGTTTGAAAAGGTTGCCTAAACTCTGATGTACAGAAACACAGCAAATCGCTCAGTCCATTGCTATAAGTCAGTGGTGCAAGTCCAATTGGACTTATTGAATATTCTGAAACTAGCATTTTTATCCATGATAAACTCGGTACGCATTTTGCCCTAAATGATCTTCTATGCTGTATCCCTGCCTTATGAGACTCAGTTTACATTGGAGTTTTTCAGAAAGGTGACTTCATGATTCGATTCGATTTTCTGAATATCTGATATAAGGTTATAAGCCCTTTACATTTTACAGAGTACATAGGTAGGTACTAGCTCTTAGTTAAGATAGCGCTGTGGCAATTACATACTTGTCATATCGACTCGCTCGAGCACCGCCACAATGTTAGATGTCGTTCGCTCCTTTATCGCTACATGCATCGTCTAGTCTGAAACTTCGTAGAATAGTTCCAGCAGTCAATACTCGCGCTGCAAACCGCGCACATACTTTCACCCTTTAAATTACTTTCGACCGTACCATAGAATTGCGTGATACTTTTTTATCCCGAACTGTGCGAATGTGGAACAGCTTACCATCTTCTGTCTTTCCTCCGGAATAAAATCTGTGATAGTTTAAAGTCCACATTAATTGGCACCTCCGCCAATCTCCTCATATCCCCTAATCCTATTCCTATCTCCTTCGTGCCACGCTGTGCTTTGCATCACAGGGTAACCCCTGAGTTTGGCTTAATAATTTAAATATATAAAAAAAAAACAAGTTTCCAAGCGTATACCAATGACCACAGTAATAACACCTGTGAATGATCTGATATGATATTCATCTCTGTCGATGACCTTTATGTGGTATTTAAATGGAAAGGTGATGAACTTCCTGGAGTGTCTTACCCCTGAAAGACCATACCTACTTTTATTTTAACCATTATAGTTCCTATTTGTTATTAGCTTGTAGAAGGATTATCTCTTGTAAATTACAATTCCGATCCTTTTGTTTTCAAGTAAGTAGTCTGCTACTTTAGGAGTTCATGATAAGTCTGGATATCTCCTAAGAGTTACATTATTTGTAATTCCTTGAAGCCCCAGACCACTCATACAGTTCAAAGCCATGGGATGTGTCTTAATCGGACTTCTTATAAACACGCTGTCACAGACACTAGCAGGACGATACGAAACATTATGAAATTGAACCCAATGTTTCGGATGGCAGCAACATTGAAGCTACTAACAAATGTAATGTAATAAAAATTATTGGTATATTTTTATGAATCACTTTGTAACTATCTATATGTTCTGCAGAAGTAGCACTAGGTACTAAGTTACCATAGTGATGAGAATTTCAGAATGCCTAATTAAAAACAAACGTCAAGTTATTAAAGGGGTAGTTAAAGTGTCTGCTATTGAGTAAGGCCATAACGACGTTCATAAGATTTATAGCTGGCAAGTTACAGTGTGATCTATAAAAATATACCAATCAATTTTAAAGTGAGATTATTTTGAAAAGTATTAGGCAGATCAAAAAATAGTGGGTTTTGGAGGGATATTACAGAAAAACTGTCATAGTATAAAGCAAATGCGTCATATCTCAGACTCCCTGTACACAAATATTTGCACTTATGTTGAGGTTCCATCTTATGCACATTTCTATGTCATGGATTTCTGCTGAAAAACAGTTCCCAGGAACTTGTGCGGGGTAGATCTTTGCACATAGACTCTCAAGCGTAACATGTACACTTTCCTAGATCCATCTGTTTACCAGTTGAATGATCCGTGTAGCAACTGGTTTTCCAAAATTACTTTAAAGCGGCATGCATAAATTTTAGACTGTAAGAGGATAGTGGTAATTGAGTCCTTTTGTTGTCATACTAAAAATAGAGATTACTCTTTACGATTTTTTACCGGGGTAAACTTATATGTGTTCAAGAAGGAATTTATTTGGATTCTCCGGTATATAGCAAAAGCTAAAAAATGTTATTAATTTGTTATTTCATCACACAACTCATTATATTTTTTTCAAGTCTTGGTTTGGACTCATAAACAGGTCCCAAATAGCGATATTGAGTGACTTGAAAAAACAAATGAAAAAATAGAACAATGAAAAAATGAAAAAAATTGAGAAAAATAGAGAGAAAAAAATTACTAAGTATCCCAGTCTGATGGAGGTGGCAATTACCGTTTGACTAGTATCTTTGTTGAAGAAATAGAAATAGTTTAAATGAGGCAGTCCTAACAATAGTTCTAAGGGTGAAACCAAACAGTTGTTGTAATTCTTCTTGCCCTACTTTTTTTCTGTTTTAGTTCAATTTAAGCCCAAATGCTTATCATATAATCTTTGATATATACAGAGTACTTGCTGCCGGTAGCTTACAACTATAATATTTGTCATTAGTTAATTGTGATCACTCATTGTTCGGGGATATAGGTACCCATTGATAGTGCTAATACCTATTAATGTATCTTCTGAAGCAGAAAGTTTTGTCATAGATAATTTATTAATTCAATTAAACAATATTAATAATATTTTTGGCAGAATTCTAGATTTGTTATTTGTTATCCCTGACTTAGTAGTAGTCATTACCATTAGTGAGGTTAAAAGTGCGTTGACGCCAGTTGATTTTCATCATAATGCCATTAGCTTTAATATTTCTCTTTATGATTTTGCTCCTTTACAGAATTCTACCCATAAAATTGAATTTAATTTTAACAAAGTTAATTATTTAGATCTTAATACCTTTTTCTCTAACATAAATTGGTCCTTTTTGGAACAATGTGATCTGCTGAGAGCATACAACAAATTTCTTGACGTTGTCCATGAAGTCCTTCATTAATTTGTCGCTAAAAAATCTAAATGTAGGAATAAACAAACACCCAAAATGGTTTGTAAACGATCTTCTAAGATTGAAAAATGCTAAGACAAAGGCACACAAGCAATATAGGGCTACTGCCAGCAGCGCTGATGAGGCGTTGTTTCATAGACTTAGAAAGGAATTCGAGGTCCTGCATAGGTATTAGTATGGTCAATACGTGTGTTCAATTGAAAACAGCATTGGCTCTAATAGTAAGGCCTTTTGGTCCTTTATTATATCCAAGCGTACGACTTCTTCTTTTCCTAAGGTTTTAAATTACGGTTCTAATAAGTCGTTCGATTTGCACACCAGTTGCAATATTTTTGCCTATTACTTCAAATCTGTTTATAGTAACGAATCTTTTAATGAATTGGATCATGAATACCCCGTTAACACTGATATATCCCCTTTCGATGTTGGTCATTTATCGATTAATGCTGATGATGTCTTGAAGGGTCTCAATGATCTCGATTCCACCACAAGACCAGATTCTGATGGGTTATGTCATTCGCTACTAAAAATTGCTCTGTTTTTTTTGCCGATCCTTTATGCAAAATTTTTAACCTATCCTTAAGTACAGGTACTTTTCTTGATGAGTGGAAAATTTCATTAATCACTCCTATATTTAAAGCAAGTTCTAAAAGCACTATAGAGAATTAAAGAACCAGTCTCTGTTATGAAAGTCGTACCTAAATTACTAGATTATATAGTTAACTCTAAGCTTAGCTCTCTAGTTAAGGAATATATAGTCCCTGAGCAACATAGATTTATTACGTGGAGGTCATGTGTAACTAATCTTCAGGCGCGTATCCAGACCTGCTGCCTAGGGGGGTCACAACTAAAATGTTCGAGGGGGAGCAAAAAGTCGGAACAAGTTGCTTTTAATTTTTTTTTTAATCATATTTACGTTGTATTACAAAATCCAATTTGCAGTTTGATGTGTAAAACCTATCTATAATATTATCCACGTCAATGTCGATCTCGGGGTGGACATTAAGGACTCATAACCAGATACGCCTTCTCGTGCAGAGATTATAGAAATAGCTGCTGACGCAAGCGATTCTGTCACGGGTTAAGTAGTTGACTGAGAGTAAGCTTGCTCCTTGAGTCACATTTTAAGGAATGGGAGTAGGAGTGCATGATATGTTACTGACTATATCTTCTGAAGGAAACTTAACTGATCTTACTTTCTTCTGAAAAAACGTTGTCAATGCTTTTATCAGTCTTCCACTTTACACTTTCGCTACTATTTCTACTTCCATCGCTAACTGATAAAGCAAGTTTATCCTTCTCCTGCAAACTAAAAGTAAACGTGGAGTTAAATTAAACAATACTACTTGAGTTAATACGAAAGTACAAGCAAAGCAACGCCAACTACCGCAGAGGAAAGCGAATGGATTTTATTTTTATAGTTTTGCCGTAAAAATTTTGTATAAAAATTCTAAAGAAAAATGTTCAAGTAAATTTCCAACAATAAAATGTATGATAGCCAACAATCATAAATAGTTTCGCGAGCAGGACGAGCAAAAACACCTGAATCAATATAACTCTTTGGAACCATGTCGGCCACCACGGCCGAGATTCACTAACACGGAGAGTTTTGTGGAGTTGTGAAGATGAGAGTTCTCTCCACTCAGATTTCTGTAACTCGGGGAATTTGTATTCAGAAGTACCAAACTCTCTTTCCCTACAAAACTCTCGGCTATGTTAGTTGTGGAGAAGTAAGAAGAATATTTCTCAACTGACAGTATTCGCTGTTTTGTGATGATATAAATTATGCATTCACTGCATATGCTGGCTATATTTACAAAAGCAAATTATGGAAATCCTTGCAATACTTATAGAGAAATATAAATTTTGGTGTTCCAAGGTACCCGCAAAAATTTTAAGTCACACGAAAATGAGCGACCGAATTGTCTTCCAGTGCAGAAGAGATACTATACAAAATTTAGATATACACGTTAAAGCTTGTATGTAGGATTAAAACGCATCTACATTTTGTCCCCTAATTCGATATGTAATTAGTTTTTGAGTCCAGTAAATGGTTTTAGAAATAACTGCAAAAGAAGTGATTCAGTCCTTCTTAAAATGAGAAAATGTGGCCGCTTTTTGGTACAAAATGGACATATTTTCTACTCATCATTATAAAATACTAGTAAGTCGTGGAAATCACTTTCCATGAGAAAAATGTTCACAACAGAGTACTAATCGATGTAAAACACAGAACGGAAGAAATATATGCAAAATATAGAAACTAGGGTGTATATGACCCGAGTGCAAAAAATCCGTCTATCGGCGGTAAAAAGTTAGATATGAAGTTAAAATGATAAAAAAAACTACACCGCTATATTTCCCGCTTCTCCATCTTTAATTTGATACCAAACATGATGTATTTTTGATAACCCCCAATGAGGGGTTGTACGACTCCCCATCCCCAAAAGTCCCTCCCCCAAAAATTTGTCATCTATATTTTTGTACTCTAGACCTTAAGTCTGAAGGAATATCCCCAATGCTCTACGATCCTTCCACACAGAGTTAGCCGTCCAAGTATGTTAGAGAATCGCGAATGGAGAGTTAGGGAGTTTTAATCGGGGAAAACGAAAATTTTCATCTCCCAAACTCCCAAACTTTCAGAATTGCAGAATCCGGCCACAGCAGTGCATGAAAAATCTAAAAAAAATATGTCAAATCTTTCTAAGAAAACTGAATGCTTGTGCCCTTGTCCGAAAGAGTGTACCACCGTTTGGACTGCTGTCGGTGAATAGATATTCATTAATGCTCTTAGGAACAATTTGCAAGTACATTTCTAAGAAAACTTAAAAGCTTACTTTCGAACGTAAAACGTTTGAACAACTCAGGCTTGAATCAGTGTCGCCATGGAAAATCAACGGGTGGCTAGCCGTTGATTGAATGGAACTAGGGTTCTACTGCAAGAACCCTAATTCAAAATTCGTTAAGTCAGTTTTTATGCTTCTATTGAGAGTTGTCCAAGTTGTCTGTCCTGTTATCGATTTTATGTCGGAAAATCAGATAGGTAAAAAAAATTTATGATCGCTGAACAATTTCTTAGAAAGAATAAGACTTTCAAATCTCGAAATTGTGTTCTTTTCATCTACAGGAGTAGTCGGTACAACAAAAATATAAAAGCATCATACTAACCGGGCTGCTAAGCATTGCGTGCCTTTTTCTAAACAATCTTTTTACTAAAATAAATATGTAATATTCCAAAATTACTTACCATCCAGTGATAGGTGTGATAAATGACTTTTCGACACTACATAAAACACAAGAAAATTGTAAAAAAATCGTACACGTTTCAAATATGAAGAGCTACGACCAAATGACTATTATACCGACTCCAGAGTCCACTATTACTATTCAAAAGAAGACAAACAAACGCCCAACCCAGCGCCAGCTGTCGCCGCAGATTGGAAAAGTGCGTTACAGCACCAGCATTAATCGCAGCCGACAACTACACATTGTGTCCGTACCATACGAAAATCGTCCTGTTAAACGTTTAAAACTCACTCTACAGCTCAGCACCACATTCAATTCATCGCGAAGGTGAGGTGGCGCTTTGGTGGAGGTCATGACCCCCGTGACCCTCCCCCTGTATACGCGCCTGAATCTTACATTATTTTCGAACTATACTATAAGTGCTTTCAAAGATCGTGTTCAAGTGGATACTATTTATACAGATTTCTCGAAGGCTTTTGATAAGATCAGCATTCCTCTTCTCATTCATAAATTGAAAAAAATAGGTTTCCACTCCTCGTTTTTAAGCTGGATTGTGGCCTATTTATATAACCGCAAACAATATGTAAGGATTGGCAATATTATATCTGATGTAATAACGGTCACCTCGGGAGCTCCTCAGGGTAGTCACTTAGGTCCTCTATTGCTTCTGCTTTTCATTAATGATATAGCAACTGGATTTGGAATGCTTAATATTTGCGGATGATTTAAAACTATTCGTTAGAATAAACTCTCTAACCGATTGCTTACAACTGGAGAATGATATCAATAAATAAGTTATATCTTAAAATATCAAAATGTAAAATTATTACTTTTTATCGCATCTCTTGTCCTTTCTTGTTTGATTATAAATTTAATCATGCTATAGTTTCTCGAACAAATGATATCAAGGACTTAGGTGTTATTTTTGACACTAAATTGGCGTTTACCCCTCACATTAACACTATTATCATAAAATCAAGACGTTGTGTTGGTTTCCTTAAACGGAACTCCAAAGACTTTCATAACATTCAAGACAGTATACTTTTCGATCGTGAGATCCATTCTTGAATATGCATCCATTGTTTGGTGTCCATATTATAACGCACATATTGATCGTATTGAATCCATTCAAAAGGCATTTACTAGATTTGTTCTATGGAAAATAAATTACCAAAATGACAACCTACCATCATATACTGTGAGATGTAAACTGCTTGGTTTGTCTAGTCCGACACTTCGTCGCGAAGTTTCCTGTGCTTTATTTGTCAAAGATATACTTTCGTTTAAAATAAAATCGTTCGAATTGTTATTATTAACTAATATATCACTACCTCAGAAGCATAACACTGTATGTGCACAATCATGATTTTGCACGAGAGCTATTTTTGTGCAAATTTGTGGTTACAGTGAAATTCAAAAGGATATAAACTTAAGACCACACAAGATATTTACCAAATATTTTTATTAGTTGAACATATATTTATTTAGGATCATGGTGGGTTGATTCGATTTAGAATTCTTTTGTCTTTTTCACTATTGTACTATGATGAAAAAGAATGCATACACTTACATCAAAATGCTTCTAAGCTTAAACATAATTGGCGTCATAACTGGGACAACATACATCAGTAAACAGAACAAAAGTAATGATTTCTAATGGTTTAATAGAAAATAAAAAAATAAACCATGCATCATTCAATAAACTCGATTCATTTAATAAAAGTAAGCAAGAGATCATTTTGTATTATAACTCGACGAAAGAGGCGTGAATACTATGGACGAGCTGACTCATGCATATATTGTGAAAAGGAAAACCAGTCGGTGGCCAGTTACATACTTCTGCAATATTTTAGACGTAATTGGTATTGCTTCGTAACGTACAATATTTTGAGTAAGCAATATATCTTCCGATATTACTCGCCTCCCCTTCCTGCAATCAACTCTAATATTTCCATACATAAGACGGTGAAAGCTAATTGGATAACAGCATCCAATCCAACTCGTGATAAGTGATATGTAAGCATTGGAAGGTGCAGTGGATTTTCTAGAGAAAGGTTCTAGGAATAAGGAAAGTTTCAAATGCAAGAAAATAGTATTACTTGTGTCCTGTTAACAAAGAAAGGCAACAGCGGCAAATATGTGACATTGGTCAATGCAATACCTGCACTGAACGCGGGAAGCTAATATGCGATTTTTGGAGGAGAAAATAAAATGAAAATTATATATAATATATATATTTTTTACATTACATATAAGTCTTAATCTAATACAAGATCGTTCTCATTGTTGGATCCGTGTCGCAAATTTTTATAATAGAGATACCCATTGAGTTAAGGTTATCAAGTCCTTGTATTTCAGTGTACTTATTTTCCTATCTGTTGAATTTACAACAGGTATGATTCGTGGTAAATTGAGGTTTTGCCTCTTGTTTCGACGTAAATCAATCTTGAAAAAGTTTTCTTGCTGAAACGAAGTCTTGTAGAAGAGTATTCCATTACTTTGTTTTTCTACTTTTAGCCATACACATTTCGAAATGGAAAAAACCTCTCCGTCAGAATTCTTGCGCCGGCTGCTCCAAAGACTTAAAATCCCGGAAATTTACAAGTCTCATGCTGTGTACTATGAGTGGATCTTTTGTCTTGCACACTCGTACAAACTGCTCCCAGTCTCGTGGGATTTCAATATGGAAGCTCGAAAGTTTATTCTTTTTTCTTTCTATTATGGAATGGATTGAGTCCGCTTCCAAGTGTGTATGCCCCCGAAGGAGATATTTTTGGTTTATTACCTTGATATTTGTGAATTCTAGCAGCCAAAAGAATGCATATATCATGTAAATGTTCTTATTCTGTCCAGCACAATTATCTGACCAGATGGTTAGTTCTTCGGTTTGTATGTCTTCATTTTCCTGTCCCCCAGGAGTGACTGTTTCGTTAGCAGCAGTAGTTCGTATTTCAGTGACCCAATAGTTCAAAATCCATTCTGTAAGGCAAGAAGCTACTTCATTAGCGCCACGGCCACCTTGCGTCTCGTCCCACATCATACAATAACTTGGTTTGAAGCAGCGTCAAAGATTGTTTCATTTAATTTCCACAATTTTCTCTAATAAAAAGATTCGCAGTTCGTAAGTAAAGGCGTGGGAAGGCACTTCTGCATATCCATCATAATAACTCTTTGTCTTCCATTAGATTGTTTGGATTCATGCTTGTCGATCTTTTTCGTAGCATACCTTAGTGAAGCATCATCAAGGTGGGATTTCTTTTCGTCTTCGATACCACGACATTCCGAATCATTAGCATGCTTCAATCTAACCATGTATTGGTCACACTTGTCGCATGTGTCTTTGTTTGGAGAGTGAAACGACAGATTAAAATGTTCGTTGAATATTTTGCGGTACAGCCATTCCTTACCAATCTGGTTTCCCGGTACATTGGTGTCTTTGCACTTCTGAATATACAACGAATACATTTTTGAAATGTTCAGTTCAGGACCGAGATAATTACGCGAGCTGCGATCCCTAGAATAGTGCGATGAGTATGAAGTGAAAGACGAAATGTGGTTTTTTATCCCGGTAATAACAGGCTCTGGTGTTTTATATGACGGTGTGTGCTTTCCTCTTTTATCCGGTTCAGTTATGTTTGTGTTTGAAATTTTTTTCTTAAGTGCTGTGCTTACAAATTGCTCCGAAATAGAGAAAGTTGCCAAAAACAAAAAAAAATATTTCTTGTGTTTGAGCGCTTCGAAGCCAACCCATCACTTCGCTTTCGAGGTCTGTCCACAGCGTCGACATCAATCGACGAAACTAAAAGTTGTCCCCTTTGTTCCCAAGACGGCATTTTCCAAAATTCCTGGAACTGTGTTTGCCTCTCATCTTCGCTAATTTTGGTGTAACACTTTAACCTGCACGTATTAGGACAAGGTGGTCTAATAGTTTTCTTTTCTATTATTTTCTCACTTTTATTTGAGGCCGATTTGTACTCTTCGCCCATAAGTCTTTTCTTTTTTGCTTGGGCCCTCTTCTAACCTAGTTGATTACAAACCCTTTTCTTGGACTTTCGGCTTGTTACATTTTGATCAGCACATGTAGAAGATGGGGCAACGGTAGCTTGACTCGTATTAAGAAAGCGGTCATCTTCTGCCGGAGCTGGAAGAACACAAACTTCCACAGCATAACTTTGAGTAAGCGCATTCTCTATATTTAATGCTGGAGCTAGAGAATTCATTCGTTCATTGATTAGATGTGTAATGTGAATAAACCATTATGCTTACCTTCGTCCTGATTGAGCTTTCGAGCCATGTTAACTAGCTGGCGGCTTCTGATAAAACGCGACATTTTTCACTTTAGTGTTATTTAAAATACACAATTTCTCTCTGCGAAGTGTATCGCAAGACTGAGAAACTGACTAATAACGCATAGCATTCTATGTCACCTAACAGTACTAATAAAAAACAAACACGTGGCGAAAATCATGCTAAATTTTAGATATATACAATAATACGCCCCTGAGGCCTTACATTAAAGTATTATTGCGAAATTACGAAGCATGTTACGGTAAGTGCAGTTACAGTATTCTGCATGTATTCCGATTTTAAAATTGCGAGTGTACTAAAATTGTAAGTATCCTTACAACGTTGTGCTTGCAACAATAAACTGTTACTTACCGCATTATACAGTTGGCTATCTCATTCATTTGATTAGATACGGGAATCAGAGTAAAATGCTTCGAAGCAGAACTATTTGCTGATCATTTTGGTATAAGTAACTCAATTTCGCCAAAAATGCTACATACAGTGTTATGCTTCTCAGGTAGGGATATATGGTCCTGAAAGACCGATACGTACAAGGGATTTGCTATATGCTACTCAGCATAGAACCAATTATGCAATTCTTTCTCATCACTTGTAGATACTTGTATGTCTAGAGAAAAATTTAAAAGTATAATTTTCGAAAATGCTTTGTCTTTACAAAATTATTAGTTCTTCTATAATAATTTATTTTATTTGATAAAAGTAAATTATTAAGGCAATAATGAACAATCTTTGTTTACGTAAAATGCTATGCAAGTCTGTAAGATTATCATATTCGGTAGACTGATTCAAATAAATAAAATAACATAATTCTTGTATATAAAACATGACGCAAAACTTACCCACCTTCGGCAAAACCATATTTTTCTTTTACAAATCCAATTTGACCATTTTACAAGGCAACAGTAACAGCAGCCAGCAGTATCAATATTTTCCCTAAAGTTTATAATGAAAATGTTGAAGAGGAAAATTAAATGTCAACCTCTCGTCGTCCTTCCATGACGTGA
>OZ005743.1:15576060-15649923 GCA_963930735.1 Dioctria linearis | reverse complement strand
AGGCTAGCAGTTACAATTAGTTTTATAATCTTAGAACCCTTCAGTATAAGCCTAACTTTGCCAAAGAAGGTTGTAACTGGATTAGAACCTAAAACAAATAAAATATAATATCTGTTATACAATTTATATAAATATCACAAGTATTTCAACACAATCAAATGTTACTCACTGAGCATACAGTTTCTCCACTTAATTATAAGGTTCCTTGTCATAAATTTCCCCTATCTGTAACTTTTCACTCATTGTTACTCACTTATATAGATATAGTAGGACTCCTCGTGAGCACAACAAAATGTCCTTTGAAAATACGTATAGATGAGCCAGTCACAAAAAAAAATAAAAATAATAAATAAATAAAAATAAAATAAAAAATGTACAAATCATAACGTTAGTATAAAGTAAAACTATGCAAATAACACAAACATGTACCAAGTAGCTGCCTCGCGCAAACTGTCTAAACAACGGCTCGCTGCCAGATGGCCTAGAAGCCGTGGGCCTAAAACATTGTGTGCATAATAAATAAATAATTAAATAACTCTAAACTCAAAATGACAGTGCAACTCAAGCTTAAGAAATGTTTCTGAAATGCCTTCAACAGTCAGAAAGAAATCAGAAAAAAACCGAATTCACACTTTTTTAAAGACTTTTTTTAATTTTAATAGTTTTCTAAATACCATTGTGAAACTTGAAAAAGCCCTGAAAGGGGGCTTTATTTTTCGCTCTGACTCCTTCGCACACTTTCCGATTTTGTTCTTACCAGTCGGAGTTTGGCAAACTGGGTACGTGTAAGAAAACTTGAATATTAAGTTGAAGCTCCAAATAATTGGTTTTTCCGCTTTTTTTTACTGGACTTACGTTAACCATTGAAATGTCCCGTTTTGTGTTTACTAGGTTAGGATCAAAAAGTTTTCTACTATAATACCCATTGTAACATCCTCGCCAAAAAATATTCGTTGGCGGTTTAGGCCTTTTCTAACTCCTGAAATGAATTACGAATTAGACTTCGATTCATTGTGACAAAGTTTGAAATTAGAAAGACACCATCCAACTTCAGTCCAGTGTTTTTGTTTTTACTTTTCCATCGAAACTGGCATTTCCGGTTATTCCATCTTATGCAAGACAGCAAACATTCCAATCTCTTGAAATCACAAAGATTGATGAAGAAGCTTTTCAAAAAAAAAAAATTTGTAATTCTTAATTATTACTGACTCATGTTTAAGTGCCTCAAAATATTTCTACATAAAAAAAAGCACTAATAAAAATTTAAAAAATTAATTTATTATGTACCAACCTGTAAAAAAAAAATACTGACGTTAATATTATAAATGCATGCAAAAAAAAAAAACTTTTTTAATTACAATCCATGATGGGGACATGCAGACGTCAGTCATTCGATTATATATAATGGCTGTTGTAGGTATATGAAGAGTCTGAAACACAGGGACATCAAAAAGGTAGACAAAATCGTTTTCTAAGTTAATTGAAAGGTCGGTGTAATTGCATTCCACGCGCACAGGAATAAAAATAATTGCAGCCACATAATTGGCCACTTCAGTGTGTAATTATTTTCCAATTTATGTCGCTCTCTTGAATTTATTACCTACACACATGGACCATGGATGGACCCTTTAAAGTGTCTTGTGTCTCCTTGGCAACGTATTTGTTGCAATTCTTTGTAAATTACTTTCAAGAATGACGAAAGAGTAAAAAACAAACATCAGGTAGGAGACGAGCATTAATGTTTACTTTTTTTTTATATTGTTGTTGCTATCTTTGGGGTTATAGTTAAGTGAGATTTTTATTTTGCTCATGTTTTATTACGAGGATTAAATTAACACTCCTTCAGATAACAGGGGAGAGAAAGAGGATGGATGTATGGCAGTAAAGAGATTTTTTAGGCCGCTTAGAATAAATAAAACAAAAACTCTAGGAAGATGCGCATAATTTTATCCATTTATTATGGACATAGAAATGCATTGCAATGGGCGTGGTAAGAGGATAGGATAAAGAAAATGTTGACGACGAGTAATCACTTTAATTTTACATATCTTCACATCTTGGTTGAACCTCATCACAGAAATTGTCTGACAGCAATGGTGATAAACTATCTCCTTCCCAGCCAGTTAGTTGCCACAATGAGAATATGTATAGTTGTCCTCTTGAAGCCACATATAAATTCATCTTCAAATTGAGTAGGTAGGTCCGAGGATCTCCATATATGTCTTCCACAGGCGCAAGTTTTTAGATGCGCAAATAACTAAAAGTTATTGCGTTGCGCACCTTTTGTAAAAATTTTTCCGTTCCACACGTTAAATTATGTTTTATTTTATTTTGTGAACAGTTTTTTAAGTGGACATTGACCATGGTTTTATATTTGCATGTTTTTCTCAACATAATTTTCGTAATTTGCTTTGCGGCCGGTGAAATAGAGTTAGAAGATGTTAGGCATTAAGTAGAGGATACCATTAAGACCTATGTACATTGTAGGTATGAATAGTTAGGTTCAGAAAGATTGCTTGGACATTCTTCTGGGTATTTAGGTAATTACCAAGATTTTGAACAATTTGTTTTTTGGGTAATTAAAGTTTTAAAGAATTAACAATGTTCAACTGTCTTGTCACAAATGACATAAAAATGTTATTAATTACAGCTGAGTATGTCTGTACGTTGTTTTTTGTTTTTAATTAGTCGAAAGTAGCTGCAATTCTTGGGATATATAAAAGTACGAAGCTTGCTTGGAAACAAATTTTAAAATTTTTCAAGTGAAAATTTATTTGTCCAATTTCATCCATATCGGCCTCTCATTCAGTTTGAATACCAGTATTTTGCCATTTTGCACAAAAACAAAATTTAGGTAGGTTTCTTTCATGATACTGAGTATAGGACCACCATCGAATTTGTCTTTATCCAGTCAATGGCCTCGTGACATAACTCTTTTAATGTTAATTTTAATTTGAGGTATAAAAATAACCCTTAAGGTATGAGTTCAAGCGATTAACAAGACTGTGGAATGACGTTATCGTATTTCACCAAAAGATAGTAATTAAGATTCAGTTTTAATTTTATTTTAGCCTCATGAAAATGTTGTTTTATCTGAAACTCTTATCATAATTGTAGACGAAATTCATTATAAACAACTCTCCAGAATCGACAAAAACTGTCAGCGTCACTTTATGTCGTTTGGTTACACTTGATTCTATTTTTCCAGTCTTTGTCTCACTTTTGACAACCACTTTAATGATTGAGTCCTTGTTTCAACATTATCATTGTTAAGCAATGCCTCATTACCATTGAAATGAGTTCAACTTAACAGTTAGTAATCCCATCACAACCTTAATCTCTTCGTCTGGTCTATAATTCACGGCCTTCGTATTTACTACCTATCTCTTCGCGAAAATACCATTGCTTGGCTCCTTATTCTTTAATAGGCTATTCCACCATAAATCATGGATGATGTCATCTTTCTTCCTTTTGAATCTTCTCATTCATCTTCCTAAGAAGAGTCACTCATAATGTGGGTTGAATTTTGTATCTGCCATTAAGAGTTTCTGATAAGGTCCGCCCTGATCGCAGGTTAATCTGACATTTATTTTACTCTCGATGTTTTTTAGTTCTTGTAAATTCGTGGAAAAATTTTTCTGCAATAAGCTACAAGTTTATACGTTCTTGCTGGGTGATGTAGATCATTACCATCTAAGTATGTATGCCTTCCATTTGCGAAGTGGGTTGTAGCTAATTTTTGCCGGTTATTGGTTCGAACTCGACGTTTCTTTACGGATACCCTTCTAGAATTAGGGAACCGAGGTTGGTGTTTTCTTGACGGATCTTGATATTGACATAGTGATCGGTCATAATCGAGCTAAAAGTGATGTTTCGAAAATTCTTATCATTACTGTTCGAGGGTATGAATGGCGTTAGATTGTAGGTATTTTATTTTAATCTGTACAGATTAGACGCGATTAGTAGCAATTTCCGTAGTACTTACGGCGATGAATCTAGTCAGTTCGTTATACCCTTACCCTTATTTCAGTCCTGTTAAAATTATTTTCATATCCCTTACAAGTTAGTGATTAGAAAATACAGCCATTTTCTAACAAAAAAAAAACAAATAAGAAATTAAGGCGAGTACACGTCACTATCACCTGAGCCTAAAGCATTCAGGAACTTGAATGGTAGGGTACCTAACTTTTAATAAATGAAAAGCCCACTATAATGGATTCAAATATATCTTCTCGGACGGCTTCTAAGATGCATAGGGACTGTAACAAGGCGCTGGAGAGGAGGTTCATTATTATTTACATTATTTTCTATTTGCGATTAGTATCTTTGCATCAAAGAATTATTAGATAACAAATTGGTTGATGATTTTATGAGTCTGCCATCAAGCGCCATCTGTTGAGTTTATCATGATGAAGAAAAAGTTTGGTTCATCTTTTCCACTACTTTCCTGTATTCTCAGTGATTTATTCTGCTATCAATGAGAGCTATATGAGCCTAAGAGGTGCTCGTTAGTTTGAAAATGTAAATTTCAGGATTTTTTCTCGGTGTTCTTTCTTAACTAAAATATGGAAAATGGGAATATTGTAATTCACGGACAACAACACAGTTACAAATGTAATGTGGGCGGTTGTTTGGGAGGCAGAAAAATTCATTTATATAAGAAAAATTTGCATTAAAAGGCATCATGTTTTAAAAAAATATATTTTATTTTAAAAGCCGTTTCCTCCTAGAAATTTTAATATATGTATTTTTTAATATTTCGTTATAACCCCCTTAGCTTTTATAACACTTTCGATTCTCTTCGGCATACTGCAAATACTGGCGTTAATCATAGTTTTTATTATCTCACAGTTATTCCACACATTTTCGATATTCGTTTTGAGAACTGATACTGTCGGATTGGGAACACTGTAAACTTTTGTTTTCAGGTAAGCCCAGACTTTGCTGTATGGCAAATAGCTCCATCTAGCATAAACGTGTAGTGGGATCGAACGTAGTTCAAGGAGTGTATATATGGCAGTAAAACATCAGATAATACTAATTTATACTGATCCTGATGCATAGTTCCTTCGACGAAATATATCGGACCAGGACCCTCTCCGCTAATACAGCTCCAAATTATGGTGGATGTTTTATAGTTTTTATAATGTTTTTGTCTGCGTACCTTTCTCCTGGTCTTCTCCTCACAAATTGGCTCGATTATGTTAAAGCCTCCAGGCGGCATTCGTCGGTAAATATGACCTATGAATTAAAAGATTTGGTTGATTCAGCAAAGTTTCATAAAATGTTTGGGAAAATATATTGCAGTGATAAAAAGTTAATTAACCTTCTTCCAATCATCAATTGTAAGGTCCCGATGAAGTCTTGCCCAAATCAATCGTCTTTTCTTCATTTGCTCCGTGAGTTTAGGCTTCTTTGCTGGCCTTCTGCATTTCAAATGTGCTTCGTAAAATCTTCGCCTCAGTGTCATGGCTGATATTTGCACTCCCTGCTCGTTTAATTGTGTTCTTAAAACACGTGCGGATGCTCGTCACTGTAGCAAAGCAGAATGTATAATTTTTCTGTCGGTTCTTGCTGTTGTTTTTCTAATTCCACGGCAATTTATGCGTCTGCTTACTACCGATGAAGGTCCCGAACGTGCAACTCTTGCCACTCTGTCAACAGGAGAAGCAGAAACATTAACTTGTCTTGCAATGTCTCGGTTGGAAAACCTTTCAGTTTTCAACAAGGCTAGGATAACTTGCCTTTTTTTATCACTAATATCTTTTACACGTCCCATTTTCAAAAAATTTAATCAATAAATGAAGTCCGTTTTCAAAACTAAATAATCTGTAAACACTACAACAATTTTGGTCTATTAAAAAATATATTCAGTTCTGATATTCAATGCACCCGGGTTAAAAAAACACACAAATATAACAAAATTACTTCACTCACGGTTGGTTGTACTCGAAATGCAAATAATAAATATAAGATAGCTTTCGTATACCTACCTCAATGCCCCTCTTCAGATAGGTTCATGACATACTACTACTACATAGATTTGTTAAAAATGACCTGAGATTACCTTTCGCAAGCAAAACTTATTAGTCATGAAGCATTTCAGGGAAACTAGGTTGAATATTGAAGGAATTTCCCAAATATTGCACGTGCGTCTAATTCGTTGAACACCTACTGTATGTCTAAATATTATGATAACCACCAATGCCCGACATCCCAAGGCAGTTGGTGATATTCATAGCTACAGCGAGCTAGGTAGGGACACCTCCTCTGTCTAAAAGACCTTTTTAAGTGAAAGAAGGCCATAGTCTGCACTGCAAGACGCACTTCATCTAAAATGCGGATATTTCCTACGGAGGCTGAGGGCTGCAGGCACTGACAAACGACCGGCTGAATTACTGACATATGATCAGAATAATATAATACTGTTACTTTCCATAATGAAACGTTAGTTACAGGACAATACAGGAAGGACGGCAATGTAACAATACTACGGAACGAACAGACTAACATATATTTATTTTTTTACTGCTACAACTGATAGCATGAAATAATGTTATTTTAGCATAGTGAGTTGGTGGCTTTGGACGTAAGGTTCAGACTATCAGCCGGAGTTGATATAGCTCACTCTGTGATCAGCGTTGAATGCAGGGCGCTATGCTAGTTGGCCTCATCTCACTTCCACAAAAACCTCTCGCTACCACACACTCTATCCGAAAAGAAATTCATGCCTGACTAACAATGCAGCACTCAGATCCGGTCCTGAACGGACCATTAAACAACTTACCTTGTAATATTGTGTGGACTCAGAGGACAGTCCACTTTGATGCTGTATCCCCTTCCACCTTATGACACTGCGGACATCAAATTTTTGCAATGTCTCTTATAAACCTGTAATGGAGCCGACGACCGGACCTATACGACCTTCATGTTCGAAGTGAGCTTCGGGAGAGTGAGGAAAAGAAAACGACTCGTCAGTTCATGATAACAAGGATTTCAATTCACCTGATTTGTGAATTCTACATACATTTTAAAATGTACGAATATAATCCGCGTCAAGTTCATTGACAGAACTATTATAAATCGCAAAAATATTACGAACCTATGTTTATTTTCCTATAACGTAATCTTTAGGGTTAATAGGGTTAGATGCTTTTAAAATTTTCCTGAACGACTCTTATGTGAGATATTTCCTAAAGTTTGAAAACTTACTTCTACAAGTTCAATATAAAAAAAAAATTAGCAAAAAATTTCCACGGCTTGATGGAGCGCTCCAGTATCCGGTAATTATCATTCTTTCTATTTTAGTAGATGAAATATTTTAAAAAACTTGGAGGTCTGGTAACTCACAACCTGAATTGCTTTGCTTCACATATTGTCATTCATAGCACAAAGTTTGCTATTGTGCCTAAGCAATACAACTTTCCGCTGGACTTAAATCAATTATCCTACTTCTAAATTAGACCGTCTGCCTGCAGTTCGGGTTACTTTCCTGAATGAGTTTTGAGTAATAATTACAAAACCCAACAAATCTATTTAACTTGCCTAGACTAGGTATTAAAAAAAACCTAAAAAAATGTAGTGCCTTTGTAGGATGTAGGTTGGCAGGAGCTACATAGGTTTTTCACAACAAAAATCTCAAGAGTTTTTGCATTTTCTCTACTAGGCTGGGTTTAACCAAGCTGACGCTCAATTTTTTTTTAGTACTGAAAACAATACACACACACAGCTCGATTTATCGTTTCCAAAAGGGTTTTACACCCGAGTAGGAGGAGTCGTGTATACCCCAAGAAGAAGAAATATTCAAAATTGTTACCTGCTGGCATCGCTTAAGATACCCTTTCTGTTTAGCTGAGATTCCTTCTTTGTTGTGGCTATTGTTCTGTCGTAGCACAATCAAGTGCGTTGATTTGTGGCGTGCAGTAACCCTATGTTTTCCAATATAATTTGTACAGGAGATGTTTGAATATAGGCTCTAAGAAGCCATAACTTATGACACAGTTCAAGTGGGCAGTTGTCGAGCCAAATGCGAACCTCATTTATGGAGGTTCTTTCTTGCCGCAACAAATACATATATTCAGGAAGTATCAGTTCACTGATCCACGGATAGTAAAAGTAATCCTGCTTCACGCAGAAATAATTCCAGCCTAGTTCCAATGTAAAATGGCGGCACCTACGACTCCACACTGGCAAGAACAATTTCTTCAAAAAGTCCACAGGTAAAGTTAGCACGACCAAAACTTCATTTGCGTCGAATAGACAATGGTCCAATGCATAAATTAACCCGGGTATAATAACCTTAACGCAAAAAAACTCTTTTAATAAAATAATTTATTTCGCAGAGCTACGGGATAACGACACTTGACCGTTCGAATCTTTATATCCTTTTTTCTGCCATCTTTCACTCCTCAGCCCGATGTCAAACGGGTGGTAAAGTGACAGTGGCAGCCCATACACAGTCTGGGCGTAACGTGATAACTGTCAGATAGATGTCAGCAGTACTGTCAGAGTAAACATGTAGCATACTGCACTGTGTAGCTGCGACCATAACAAGAAAAGGAACGCTCATAACCATACGACCAGCCAATTCTATAAACTAGAATAGGATAAATTTTACTAATGAATGGTAATCTAAGTTAAACTTACGATGTGAATTGTGTTTAGGTTAAGTATTTTCAGGTCGGCTCAGATGGTTATCGTAGCCGTAAGCCTTAAAAATTTGTTTTATAGCTTAAGCTGCTGTCAGGGTGCGCGCGAGAAGCGGAACGGAGCTCAAATCCTGTTCATGCGACAAGCAATGCGAGAAGATGCCTGAGTGAATGCGAGACGCGCTTGTGATTTTGCATGTGTTTTGTTTTATTATTTTCACTTTATTTAGTTGTGACATTCGGAAAATAGTGTTATGGATTCGTCCGACGAGAAATATTTCTTTTCCCAAAATATTTGCAATTATTTATTTTTTTAAAGACAAATCATTTAGTGCGCATCCATTAAATGTGCAAAGAAAAGAATATGGGGAATTTCATCACCTATACAGTGAATTAAGGAATTACCCTGATAAATTCTGTCAATATACACGAATATCAATTGACACGTTCAATTATATTTTGAGCAAAATCCAATTTAAACTTACCAAAAATTGGACAAATTTCATTAAAAATCCTATATTACCTTGTGAACAGCAGCTTATTGTAACTCTCAGGTAAGAAGACCACATCTTAATTTTCAAAGAGTTTAAATTCAATAATTAGCAAATTTATTTCCAAAACAAAATTAGAAAATCAATTAAAAAAAAATATTCATTTAAAAGAGTTGAGTCATTTAGTGTTTTTAATTTAATATTAATTATTTTGTATTATCGCATTTGTTACTGAAGTCGGGTCCAATGAATAAGCTTTGTCTGAATGAATGCTCACAGGTGAAGATACTGTGTGGACTCGTCGGAAATCGGTGTAGTATTGAAAGAACGGACGATAGGATGAAACTGCTGAACCGGAGTAGACCGTTCAGATTATTGCGGAGTGCTATATACGTATTTGTATATAGTATTTTGTATATCCATTCTGCACAGGAGTTTCTGAGCTGGCACTAACTTTCTAATGTCTGGCAGTAGACTAGCAAAAATGATTCATCCTCGTCCCTTTCACTTTTTCGACTAGTTTTTATCTCTAACAATTCCAATTTTCCCTTTTCAATTTGAATTAATTTAGCACTATTGTTTGCTTGTCTACTACTTGCAGTTTTTGCTGGGGTTTGTGTCTTTACTTCAAGGCTCCCGAATTGTTCTTCCGTTTCTGCAAACAAATTCAACGTTTCCCATTGAAATTTTCTTCATCTAGTAGGTCAACTATAGCTTTCTTAACTTTCAAATTGCCACTAGATTTCCGGCATTTCATTCGATCCTTCAAAAAATCTAATGACTTAAAGTATGGCCAACTGCTATATGAATCGGATTCTGCCTCTGAGATACCCGCATCACCTGATTTTCCGACAGCAACTTTTCTCAATTCTACAGCCAGTTCATATGGCTCAACCAACAGAGTGTACTTTTGAAACTATTGCGGAAGATTTTTGGAAATTATGGAACTTTACCGAATTGCGTTGGTGCTATTGATGCAAAGCATATTCGGATCAAGTGTCCAGCGCATTGGGGATCAATGTTCTATAATTATAAAAAAGTTTTCTCTTTAGTTCTTCAAGGAGTGGCTGATGCGAATTGCAAGTTTATAGCAATTGAAGTTGGAGGTTATGGTAACCAAAGTGACGGTAGAACATTTAGTTCATCTCAAATATTTCAGCTCTTGAGAAGCCATAACTTAGAGCTTCCTCTTGACACCAATCTACCTGGAACAAATATTGCAATGGTCCATGTGTTCCTGGGGGATGAAGCATATCCTCTTTTGCACTTCCTACTCAGGCCATACGCTCGAAGAGATTGTAGCGCAAGTAATGAGTATTTTAATGCTCGCCTCTCCCTATCTAGAAAATGCATAGAATATGCATTTGGCATTATCAACGCGAAATGGCGTATAGTATGGAAGCCAATTGAAACTCATCTTTCTCTGGCTGAAATAATAATTAAAAGTATTTGCGTACTCCACAACGTTATCGTTGCCCGCGAAGGAAATAATAAAATATTAAGGTAAGCAGAAGAGTTTGCACGAATGAATAAAAAGAGCAACAAATTAAAAGTCTCCAAAAAGTCGGCCTTAAAAACTGCCCGGTTAATAAGAGAATACTTTTCGCGATTTTGTATGTCGTAATAAATTGAACTAGAAATAAATAGTATTAAAACTTACTTGGTATTTTCATTTCCTTTGATACACATAACCATAACTTTTCCACCAAAATTCTGTTATGGTACCTTTTATTTTTTGACCCCACAGCACAGGACGAGAGAAAACTTCACTAGTAGGTGTTTCCACGTGTATATCCATTTTAACACTAAACAAAAGTGCGAACTTAAAGAACAAAACCATCTTTGCTCATGCTAGAAAACACTGAAATCAGCTTTGCTCCGCTTTGCCTGTACTCTGACATGATCGCGCGACTTTGTATGAAAACGTATGTACATAGTTTTCTCGCGCGGGCTCTCGCACTGGCCAGCTTCCAGCTCGGCTCCGCTTCTCGCGCGCACTCTGACAGCAGCCTTATGGAGTAAAACTATAAATTTATTTGAATCAGAATTGGAAGTTCATCCAAAATGTCTGTCCTATCTGGAAGTATTGTATAAGATGATGAAAAATTTTTTTTTACTTATATGTATGTCCTGTTTTCGCAAAGATGTAATATAGCTTTTTTTTGTTGAGACATAGAGCTTTGTATAATCTTTGACGAGTAACATTGTATTGAAGAAATTACACCATAATATGTTCCTTGAATGTCTCCATAAAAGGAAATTGGTATGACACGCAAGATAGCCTGCTTATAAACTAGAATATTTATATTCTTTTGGGTGCCTGATCCTAGCTCACTCATATTTCGAAAAAAACTAGGTGTCATTTTGCTTTTGTAAGAAAATCAAAAAAAACTCTTTAAAGTGAGCAATGAAACATCCACAAAATCTATCCGTGACAACATGTGCTATATTGCAGCTATTAAACTGAAGTTAACCAATAATCAAGATTTCGGTTTCAAATCCTTATAGTCCCGGATATACATAATGTATAACTTATATGTAGATTTTATTTATTGAAATAAACACCGCCCAACTTTGAATTGTTCATCGACCTGACATAAACATACGCTGAACTACATCAGAGCGGGAGCATTAATCAGTCGATATGAACCTCCCTTTTACCATAATTTATGATAATTCAACGTCAGCTGTTACATGAAGGAATCAGAGACGAAATATTAAAAGGGATGAGAAATTCACCCTGCATATGACTAGAAATATTATACTTAACAGTTCTCTCTCAACCCACCGTATCCGTCTAAAATCAATGAATTGAATATAATGTACAACGAGGGAAATTTAGGAAATTGAATTCAGGCTAGATTAAATGTCAATCAATCTAATAATAATAAGGCAGTTTTATTCCATACCATCTGATTTAAGTAATAAGTGATTTTCAGAATTTTCATAACTAACCATTATTGTGATGAGAATTGGAGTGGTCGTTGATGTGGATGGTGTCTCATGCCAAGCACCGACTCAACTATATATTGCTACTTATGGAGGCACTTTAGGAGAACACTACAAAAAAGGAGCCCCTATGATAATCTTATTTCAAGAATATCCATTTCAAACTTTTTTTGAGTGACATTTAGAGAAGGGTGTAAGTAATTTGAGTTTTGAATAGAAATGTTCATTCAATATCATGCCCTCGAATAAAACAAAGTTCTACGACATACCACAACAATATTACTGCACATTTCTCTCAACAGGTTCAATTTGCTAATGTTTACAGTCACTGAACCTATTTAACTTAAAATTTATTAAAGCAGCTCCAATTTTCGCTTTTAAAAAATGAATTTCTTTAGGAGTAATTTATTTTTGTAATATTTACGTACACAGTAAAAAATTTGCACAAATTGTTGCCACAAAACTTGGGTATTTTTCGATAAGATCAGGGAATATTCCCTAAAATGTAAGGAATATTCCTAACATTTTACGAAATATACCCTAAGATGTAGGATTTTTTGCCTAAGTTTTAAAGAGCATTCCCTACATTATAGGGAATAGTCCTAATTTTTTTTACAGTGTAATATTTACATAAATTCCAACTCTAAAATCTATCTGACGATGAAGTAAATTATTATGAAATTTTTATTGTTTAAAAATAATTTAAAAATGCAACAAATATGGTTAGTAATATTTTTATGAAAGCTAAAATTTATCGATAGAATCTGTTTGTTTTTTGGAAAATTTAAGTGTGCTTGAGATTTCATCTTTCTCTTACTTTTCTTTTTATTATTATTTTTTTTTTTGGATTAATTCTTTGGAGATTTCTTTTTATTTATTTATTCACTCCGAGTTCACCAAAGACTGATTACTCCATAGCCTTAAAATAATTCTTAGAAATAACAATTATAACTAATAAAAATGTACATAAATATAATAAAGTATAAAATAAATATAACAGTCAAAATATCATAAAAACTTTCTTAGCTGACTTTTGATTTGCGCTTAAGTCATACTAAAATTACTGCATTTGGAATAAGTGTTAAAATGGCAAATCATCGCAGATATCGGTTCATGCAAACCGTAATTAGTACTGTGTTGAGGTAGTTGGAAAAAGCCATGAGCGAGGAGGAGTTGAAATTCTAAAAGTCGCCCTCTAAAATATACAAGGGGAAAGTGACTATGGAATAATCGTCTTTTATCTAGGGTGTCTAAATAAAGTAGATTAAGCCTTTTCGAGTATGGACGCAAAACTATCGGATCGCTCCAAGAAAAGTTACGAATAGCAGACCTAAGGAGTCGTCGTTGAACGGCCTCAATCCGAGTAATACGTATCTCGTGAAAAGGAGCCCATTCAGGGCAAGTGTATACTCCGAGATAGGTCTGATAAAAGCACAGTAGAGAGATTTGGCGACATAAGGATCGTCGAATTCCATAGACAATCCTCTAACAAAAACTAAAATAGCGGTAGCCTTGTTCACGATGGACTCAATATGATCCTCGAAATAGAAACGAGATTTTAAACGACTCGGAATACAGTGAAGACGTTTTTCTAGAAAATATTCAAAGGTAAAATATTAGTAGAAGGCCAATCGTAAAAAATGGCTAAATCGGAATTTAGAAGAGCACAGTCATTTTCATCTGAAATTATAATATTTTTTTTTTTTTGGTTTCATCAGCATAAAAGAGTATGATAAAATTGGTCGGAATAATGAATAGGAACGGAAAGAGATCGCTACCTTCCGGAATGACAGACTCGTTTGTAAATGCTTGTGGAAAAAACTCCCCGAAAGAGAACGCGCTACGTACGCTCAGACAAGTATGACTAAAACCAAAGTTAACCTAATTACGTACTATAATGACTAACTATGGAGGATATATACGGCGATACATGATCATGACGACGTCAGCCATGCACAAAATGAATACAGTCATTAAAAGCAACATTTATTTTTCTAGCACACACATAGTCAAGACAGAAAAAACTTACGAAACCAAGATATGCGCCTTATAATTAACCTTATACGTGTTGTAGTTGGTAGAAGTGGCGCAGTTATTCCGAGACTTCTTAAAGTTGCATAAATTTTTGCAAGAGATGATTTGAAATGATCACAGTATTATTATTATTATGAACATTACCCAAATTTTTAGCTTTATCAACACGACTTAGGGTTAAATTATTGAAGCAAATTGTAGGTGAACACAAGTTTTCGTCAAGCCAAGCTCCGTGCGCGAAAAAATGGTATAGGATAATTTTGATTGATTAAGAGATAGAGAGTTATCAATAGACCACCTATAAATGAGAGCTAAGTCACTATTCAGTTTATGTACATATGTATTGTTAAATCTAGTTGGTGCGCTAATATAAACATGACAATCATCAGCATATAGGTGGATATAAGAGTATCTTACTACAGAAGGAATGTCATTAATGTGCAATTCAAATAACAATGGTCCTAAAATTGAACCCTGGGGAACACCGCATAGAGTTCTGGCACTCTTTGATAATCGGCCGTCAGATTTTAATTGTTGTGTCCTGCCAGAAAGAAAACTATGAATGAGCCTAATAGCAGATGCAGATGATGACATACCAAATTTAGAATATAATTTATAATTGATGAGAATATTCAAAATAGAATTATTTCATTTATGTAATCACTTTTTCTTACTTCAATTGTTCGTTTTCTGTTCCTATACGTAAAATGCTTTTTTTGTATGATTTCTCTACGACTTCTTTTATTATATTTTCAATATTTTTGGTTCAAGATTTTTTGGATTTAGCCGTTGAAGATTAAGTAGAAAAAAATTCAAAAAATTCATAGTTTTAAAATAAAAATCTCCCTTGTAGTGTCTGAAAACATAATCTGGCAAGACACACCCAGTTCAGTTGATGAGGTCATTCGATAAACAATTTTTGATTAAAAAAAATACATTTTTTTTAGAGTTTTTCATAAATTAATTGTTGTGCGCTATGAAGGGAAAAAATTTAATCCGTTTTTGCGGAGATATATCTTCGAGAGGCTCTTTTTCTCAAGTACGGATTTAACATTGGAATAACTATTTTTATATTTACTCTGAGTCTGTTTGTTTCTAGTTTTCGGCAACATAATCTTGGGTTTATTGTTTTTTCCTGTTGAAAACAGACCACTCATATTTGCATGTCCGCGTACACCCACCATTGTCTGTTAGATAAATGGAGTACAAGTGCAACTATACTTTTTGTCATTTACATAAGTAAATATGTAAAGGGGTTATACAGTCCGATAAATAATTTAATAAATAGCTTTCAGAAAGACCTTCAAGTTTTTGACCCATAAGATACCACCGAATATGATCGTCCGAACGAAAACAGTTTAAGTGCCCATATACCTGGGTATTGAGTTAAAATTGGAAATTATACATGAAAAATGTGTAAAATGGTACACTTTCTAATTTGCCACTAACCACGCCCTGATTTTAAAAATATATAAAGAAATTCGAAGGTGGGAAGTCTTCATTATCAAGTATAATAAAAACTATACTCCTATTACCGGAAAAATTATACATCTATTTACCTTTTAGTTATTAAATTCCTTCATATACCTCCTAGTTAAGCATCTAAAATTCCAATCGAGCACTTTTCAACTCCCTTTCTTTCTGGGTACACTACTTTTAAAAAAGAGATGAAAAGGGTGGTAAAATTGGGATTTTTTATATTTTAGTGGGGTAGTTGTGATTTTTATAAATGTTATTCAGTTGTGGGCCCCGATGAAAAATCCAAGTTTAGATCCTTGGGGAGGGTCCGCGCGGTCCGCCATCTTGAGTAAAGGTACCAAAAATTGGTTTTTTCAAAATAATTTCTCAACGGTTGATTCTACGACAAAAACGTAAAAATATAAATTTGAAGTAGAATAAATTCCCTAAAGTTTTTGTAAAAATACTTTTTTTGTAAGTCTGATGTGTAACGAGTTACAGTGGCGGTAACATGAATATCGTTCCAAAAAAATGTATACGAATAGTAACCTTTATACAGGGTATTTCGTCCATGGTGGCCTAAGAACAGGAAGTGACAGTAGCCACCTATTCAAACAAAAAATTGTATGGCAAGGGGCGGGCGGCATGTCAACAGTTTCGGAGATAATTAAGAAAATATGCTAGTCTTTCAAAAATACCCTGTATCTTAAAAAGTATAAGGTGTATGGATGCTTGCAGAACTCATTGTATGCAGAACTTCATGGCCTTGCCAATGACTGCTCGACCAGCCCCGTACTCACCTCTCCTTAGGAGCTATGATGGTCTAAACTAAAAATAGTTTATTCCCTTAGTGACTGAAAACATTTCATTTAAAAAATATGGTCCAATTTCAGCATGACCTGAATAGGTCATAGCTAATTATTGTTTAACGGCTACAGTAAGCACATAAATATAATAGGTTAAATTAAAGAGGAGAGTGGACAGTTTACAGTTTTAATAAAAATAAAAATAACGTTAAGCACCTATTTGTAAAAAAAGAGGTCAAAGAAAGGTAGGAAAATCCGAAATTATTAGTTCAGACCACCATAATTCCTGAGGGGAGAAGAGCATGGGGCTGGCCGAGCATTCGTTGGAAAGGCCATGAAGTTCTGCATATAATGAGCTCTGTAAGTGACCTACACTCTGTACTTTTTAAAATCCAGGGTATTTTGTGAAAGACTAGCAAATTTTGTTAATCACCCTGTAACTCCGAAACGGTTCAGATGCCTGCCTCCCCTTGCGATTAAATTTTTTGCATGACTAGGTGACTACTATCACTTCCTGTCCTATGGACCCCCATGGATGAAACACCCTGTATTAATGGTACTATATGTGTACACTTTTTTGGAACAATGTTCACGTTTTCGCCACTGTAACTCATTACACTTCAGACTTACGGGACTGGATAACATATATAAAAATCACAACTACCCCACCTTTTGTAGGGGAAAAACCCCTTCCCTGACTGGACTATAAACCTACTGGACTATTATAGTCATCATAGTACCAAGTTTGCCATATTCAATGTCCAGAATTTTACGTAAATTCGATGGTAATTTTTAAGAATTTAGTAAAATAAAAATTCATTTGCTTCTAGTTCACCTTTCCAAGGTGTACTATGATTTTATTTTTTTGACTAAGGTGCAAAGTATATAAAAAAAATTTAATCGAAATTTGTGTATGGAAACCCTACTAAGAAGTTGTTCGATTTTGTTTATTTTTGAATTAATTCAATTCTTCCTTTTTATTACGGCCCGAGTTACAACAAGATTAAAATCTTTTATCCTCGGGTACTAGTATACTTAAATAGACCACATTAAAATAGCTAGAACTAATCTAAGAGAAAAAATATATATATGAAAATTGCAAATTTAAATTCAGAAACAGTAAGAAAATATGAAAAAAAATTGTATGATATGTTTAATGGAGAAAGAAACCTAAAAAGAAAAAAGGAGAGATAGAAAAGATTAAATGAATTATATGAAAGGTAAGAAAAATTACATGCAACTGAACTGTGATTGAGTGAATGAATGAATACAGATCTTACGCTTAAATGGAGAGCAGCTACATCGCACAATGGAGCAAAATGCCGGGAGAGGCGGCGCATTGAACCGGGGAAGGTAAAGTGTTCCAGAGCCGAATTACCTGAACAAAATAAGAACCAGTGGTACTAGAAGTACGACATCACAGCAACAGTAGCTTGCGGCCCGTTGGTGGAATGCAACAGTTGCAGAAAATCAACTAGATAAGTAGGATGGCCCAATTGCAATACCCCGTAAAAAAAGCAGGTTCCTACGTTTCAAATACGTCTCTAGGAAACATGGTCATATCTACGAAGCCCGTAAATATGTAAAGCTAATACTAATTGAATGTCACTCTAAGTTTTCTAGCACACAGAATCTGGGGCTGGGAAAATAAGACATCCATTTGTGAAATGAGGGCGCAAGAGTAATTTAACCAGAGTCATGCGTATGCTTAGTAGTAGAATGCTAGCAAATAGCCAAAGACGAGGAAGGCCTGCATAGATTTTAGACAGTAGGGCACTTATATGATCACAACAGCTCATCCGGAAATTAAGGTACCACCACAAGATTTCGAGCTCTACTAACATATGGTTTATTGGTGCCATTAAGTAGAATTTCTGGCAATGCAGACAGATCAATTTGTCGCGGTTAGAATGCAATGCACTGGGATTTACTAGATTTAAGACTAAGGATATTGTCAAATGACCAGCAGTAAATTCTTTCGTGATCACATAATACGGCTTACACAATCTTCGATAAGACCTATGGGACGACTCAAATAAAGCTGGACATCATCTGCATATCGGTGGACTTTCATGTCATCAGTGACTTGTCGAAGGTCGTTTATGTATAACATAAATAATAAAGGTCCAAGAATAGACTCTTGGGCAAACCACAAGAAAAGGACAAAAGATCTGCAGAATGACCATTATTCAATATGACTCGTTGGGATCTACCGAACAGAAAATTTTTAATTAAAAGAAAGGCGGAAAGGGAGAAACCAAATCGCGAAGATAGTGACAAACACTATCAAATGCTATAGAGAAAGCATGATGGATATCATATCATTAACAAGAGCGAAGCGAATGTCAGTAGCTATTTTTATTAGAGCTGTTTCGCATCTGTGATGCAAGCGAAGGCCTGATTGACACGAGTTAGCACCTGAAATTGTAGTACCTACCTTTAAGTTGGTGTTGAACTTAAACTGCGAGATTGAAGCAGTTGACTGATTTTAAACATTTTCGAATTTAGAGGTACAATTTTTGTAAAAAAAAAACCAATCACTTGCAAGATATCATCTTTCATCGTAAACATGTCCTCCATCAAAATTCAAATATATGGTGAAGAATTAAATTTTTTTATGGCATCCCCAAACAAAGAATTTGCCCGATTTCGCTAATTTTCGAACTTTTTATATTAAAAAAAAAAACATGCACAAAATTTTAGTTGTTGCATTCTCGAGAGTTATCGTGTGGATGAATAGGCAGAAATTTGACACTAAATTGACTTAATCAAGAAAAAGTTTTCCCTCTCTACCCCATAAACAATTATTTTATAATTTCCCTAATAATTTTCCACATTTATCCAAAATTAATTATTTCTCTAATTTTGACCAAAAATAAAGGGGAGAAATTTTGATTGGGAAAGAACTTGCCTTATTAAAAAAAAAAAATCAATAAAATCAAAGGTTATGTATGAATGTCGTATAGATGCTACTGTCGTAGGGTTACCAATAAGTGAGTGCCTTTTATTGGCCACCCTATAATTTGACAACTTCACAGTATACATACAGTCTCAATGAACCTTGACAGTCAAAAACGGGTGCTTTGTCTCGCAATAATCAATAATAAGCACATCCAAGCAAAACTATCTTTCGAATGTGATTGAAACCATGTATAAATTTGTCCATAAATTAACTATGTTTATTTTTTTTTTTATTAAGTTCCAGGGTAACAATGTTTGAATTTGTTTATTAAATCTGAAAAATTTAATGTGTTCCCACAACACGCGGTGACTTAGCTTACAAATGATTTTTTTCTTTCCTATGAATATAATTAGAATTTTTTAAAATCTCTTAATTAAGAAAGAAACGATAGTAGCGAAAAGATAAAATTATTTCAAAATTACATAAATGTTCCCATTCAAGAGGAAACTTACTCAGGTATAATCATAAAACAGAAATATATTTCTATCTAAGTACACCTGCCCATTAACATGTATATGAAACATAATTCCTTAATTACGTATGTATATGTATGTATCTTATCTGAAAGGATACATTCCTCCTATTATATGTCTAATCTTTACCTTTATTACATACAAATTACTTCCACTCCACGCTATTCAAATATCCTTCCTTCATTAGGGTCTCCATAACTCTTAACCTGATAAGGGTTAAGAATTAATTGAATGCAACCAACCGCACTTTACTGCTATCGCCGGCGTCAACATTTATATATTTATCTGTTCCGACAATCGCTCTACTTATTCATGGAGTTATCATATAAATTTATATGAATATCTCTAGAAGCATACATGCAACTCTGGGTCACAGCGAATGAAATTTAAAACTATTTAAACGACGACCTAGAATAAGAATTATTTTGGTATCGCCACTTAGAGGATAACTTTGTTTATATATCCAAAGTCATCATCTCTACAAACAAGGAATGCCCATTAAAGGGATGTTGGGGGTAGAATTAGGAATACTCAGAAATGATGGAATTTCATCCGGGATTTTTTTTTACTATGAATTTTAAAAAAGTGCTAGACTAACACTCGACATATACATCTGCATCTATCATCAGAGGAATTCAGTGATATGAAAGATACCCAAAATGAAAATTTCCTCTAAAGATACATGCCTCCACCCGGAATACTTTCGCCTATTATAATCGAGGACTTACAGAGCTGTCAACAAATATTACTTTCAGTTGAAGTGTTTCAGCTGCTTGGGGTTGAGAAATATTAAAGAATGCACTCGTGTGGTCCAAATTCTTAACAAGTTTTAATGGATTAGGGTCAACGATTGAAAGATACTTGGTTTTTTTTATATTTAAGTGCATATGAAATGTAGCTCAGTTTGTGTTGGAACACTTTTTAACTCATTCATGAATTTGTTTGTAGTTTATAATTATAATAGGGAAATGTCATTAGATGTTAGTGTTTAGGATGATAATCAGTTGGGAACTCTTTTTTGTTTGTTCGCTTGAAGACAGAAATTAAATTAGGCAGTAGAGTAGCAGTGATGCTAATTGAGTACTTTCGTGGGTGAGTTTAGCGGTGAGACGAAATGTTTAATGTTAAAAAAAAAACTGGCCTAGTACGAGTCGAACTCGCACACGAAGGGTTCCGTACCATCGTAAATGTTTATTGTATGAGGACGGCCTTTAATTTTTTACTTTATTGTATTTTCATTATTTGTTGTTATATCAGATAAAGTATTACTCACTCTTTGAAAATTTCATGTGACTACCTCTTACGGTTCAAGAGGTACAGCGATTGTTAAGGTCAAGCAAAAAACGCCGAGAAAATCATATTTCGCATATGGTGGCCCCCTTTAATTTTATTCTATTCTTGTTTTTTGTTGTTATAGCGGCAATAGAAATACACAATTTCAAATATTTACCTATTACGGTTCATTACAGCCCATTGACAGTCGGACGGCCAGCGGAGGCTTAGTAATAGGGTTCTGTTGGCAGCCTTCGGGTACGGAACCCTATAAACAAACAAAAAATTATATTTTTTTTGTACACTTCTAGTAGCTTATAATATTTCAAGTTTTATACATAAATTTTTTAATTTTAATTTTTTTTTTCATTCCACTTTTTTGCCCTCCAATTTACGTAATCGTAATTCTGCTAAGAAGAAGAATTCTACTATGTTTTATGATTTTCAATTACGAACAATTTATGTGTCTAAATCATACAGCTAAATATGAAGAGGTGCTATAGTATGTTAAGTTAGAGGGTTGCCACCAAAGAAAGGTTATGCTGCTTCATTTCGATCAATGACGGGTCCCCCGTGTGCCCCATAAATTTATGGGAATCTATGCTTCTAAGAACAATATTCTAGAGACCCGCTCTGATTCTCTAAGCAAACTCAGAATGGTGACGCTCAATGTCGGAAGAATTAGGATCTGTCAAGATTATTTTCCCCTGAAGTAGTTATTTCAATTTCAATAGAATTCGCTCTGTGAATGAAGGTCTCCAAGAAAACGAGATTTGATTTCTATAATTAGGCCACCTCCTTTGGTCTCTAGAGCAGAAAACTCGCAAATCACATGTCAAACTGATTCAATTTTCTCAGGACCTTTCCAGCTACGACAGAAATTGTTTGACCCCAGTCGACTTCAGGCCCAGCTCCCTAGCATGCTTATCTATGGCCCAATAGTCCAGTAACACCCATACTAATTTTCTGGCGTCAATCCATTATTTTGTTCCTACTGTACACAGGCCATAAATGCGCCGAAATGTACAAGGTGTCCCGATTAACTCACCGATGATTAGCCCTAACTTAGCTGTTCCGATCTGGATTCTCACGTACAATATTACACCTGAGCTATCCATTTCGAAACCCTTTTTTGCTAGCTCATCCGGTATTTCATTGCTCTTGAAATCGATTCTAGTGGGTATATGTGTTGTAGTACGAAGGTTTTAAAGGAAAGTAAGGCTTTTCGTTTAAAATAAGTATCCAACGAACATCCAAACAGCGTAAGATTAAAATGAGATGCACGGTCCGATCTATGCACACGTTAAACACGACATTGAGCTTCCTATAGTGCAAAAGTAGTCAAGTTTAAGGACTCAAGTTTAGATAGTTCAAGCTAATTTACACAAACTGCACCTTCCCGACTGCATCCTTATAGGCTATACTGTACTTGCCTCTACGGCCATCTTCACCTCAATAAAACTATACATGGCAAATCTCCTCAGCAAAGGATATCTGGTTGGCCACCTGATAGTTCTTGAAGAATTCCTGGAGAACCCGAGGGTTATCACATCTTAGACGTTATGCCGAAAAGCTATAATTTTAAAATACCATTCAATGGGATTATCAGCAGGCATTCTGAAAAATTACTCTTTGGAAAGGGATCTCTTAAATGCTACATGGTTGAGCCCAAAATCGAAGGCTGAGTAAGTTTGGGCATATATGTGTCAAATTTTCGACTCGTTAAAATATTGGTGCCTCACCTACCATTTTTTAGTAATAGATTTACGCCATAGAACTATAAGCTCGCAAAGTTATTTATAAGAAGATGCGGGGAGTAACAATATAAGTATATAATATCAGACAGCCAAACAGCACGCAAAGCGTTAAATTCATTTACCATTCAATCTAAGTTGCTTTGGGACTGCCTTACTGATTCGAAGCAACTGGATGAAACAAATAAAGTGACGCTGATTTGGATGCCAGAAAGGCATCAAGGGCCACGAGATTGTGCGGTCGTATTCCAAAGGATGGAACTAGATCTTTGTTTTTCGGCCCTAAACCTATTTTGGCCACTTGTGGAGTCGCCTTTCGGCACAAGTCAGGCATTGGGAAGACAGAATTAAATTGTTACACTAGGAAAACATCTCAGGACGAAGACAAGTGAAGAAATTTCTAACGTATTCGTAACAGGGGATAAAAATATTACTCACACTTAGCAGGATAAATCTAAGCCTCATAAGGATACCTTATTTGGCATTGTCCACTCAGGTATTAATTTAAGAAGATGGGTAAGGTCAATAGCGGGACTTATCACTTCTATGTGGAAGAGAACGTATACATTCTCTGCGACTGTCAAGCTCTTGGCCACATAAGGCTAAAATATTTAGAAACGACATTCCCATTGTTGTCACAAAGATAGCCCCATACTAGATTTTGTAAAGGACCTCAAGTTCGAATGGGCGCCCTAGGGCACTTAAGGATAATGGCACAAAAGATCTCACAGGTCACTGTGACTAGACAAGAGATGAAATCTGTGTTTGCATCCCCCATTTGAATAAATAATAATTATAATAATAATAGTAAATAAGTTACCTCCGACAAAACAATAATGTATAGACTAAAAAACAGTGAGTCCAGAATAGATCCCTGAGGACCCTCGCTGTTTGAAAATAAAGAAGTATTTTTGACCTGAGATTACCATCTGGAAGCGTCGATATAAATATGATCTAAGTAAAGAAATTACATACATTTCTAGTAAAATAAAAGCGATTACATAGATAAATTTGTGTTCAAGGCTTTATGCTATATTCTATCAAAAACCATGGAGAAATTTAAGGATATTAAAATTGAAATGTTTCTTTTTATCAAGTTCTTTACGAATATTTTCGCTCGTTGTCACCTTACTGTAAGAATAGCAAAACCATATTCGCTCTTTTCAAAAACACTGGAGAAGAGTTTTCGTCCATCACTAAAAAGGTGTATGCTTCATGATCTTATTGCATAAAATATCAACTGTAATTACCATGGTATGACAGGGCTAGTGATGTTTCATAAAACAAAGCATATACACAGGTATATATAAAAAAAAGCGTTAACCTAATACAAATCTATACCATAGAATAGTCTTACCTTGTTTATGTGCGATCAATTAAATCCATTAGGCACAGGCTTTCAAGACGATAACAAAAAACAAAAACAAATACATTTCGTCCTGAAACAATTCTGCACTTAAAACCCCCACGCAAGCTTGAAAAGAAACTCTGCTGATGACATTTTATTTGGAAAAATCTTTTTCGACACATTTTCTCTTATCATAAACAACACTCATTTTTGCTAGCTGGGTAGGTACTCGTTTTCGTATTGAGTTTTTGTTTTTTATTTGCTGTGTACATACACCTTAAAGTAGGTAGGAACGAAGACCAAAGACAACTTCTGTCGAAATCATAAATACACCTAATGTGAAAAGCGTTCTATATAACAATATCTAGAAGTAGAAGATGAGGAGTTCACAACAAAGGTATATTCATTAACCACATGTGTAGTTCCTTGTGTCGTCAACGACAGAACCAGACGAAATTAATGAATTCTCATAAATTTGTGCACAAACATTTTAGTAAAGAAAAAAAAAGAAAAAAAGGAAATAAAAATTGGTGACACACATCATGCCACCACCTGAGTAAAGGGCTGGGCGTGTTATCTCAGAGGACTTAGAAGTATCAAAAGAGAACTGTACAAGACATGCTTTACCTCAGCAACGTGGGGGGCATCAATAGATTCCTTGTAATAATGATGCCCACTTACACCTACGTATATGATTGGAAATGATGTGAAAACTCAGGTACATATGTTTGTATCAGCTCTCCTTTTTTCATGTAATTTTTTTCTAAATATGGAACATCTCCATTATTTGTAGATAGATAACAAGCGCCACCCACACGCGCATACACATTTCTACATATATAACTGGTATTTTTCTTTATCCTTTTGAATATCCTTGAAATAGATTTTCAGCAAAATAAAACTCTCCTAGGGATAGATAACAAACATACAGACATGATAGTAATATCGATCCTAATTACCAGGACTACAGAAAATTGTAGAAGTCGGATTTCACTCAGTTCACCTGGTCATAGACTTATTGCAGAGTGCATTTACGACAGTTTGTCACGGAATTCAATTACTCTGTACAGGTGAACTCTGGTTGTTGGTGAAATCTATGACATGTTCCATATAGGAGCTTTTCATTGTTAGCAGGAATTTGGCTTTGGTTTCTATTTTATATATGATTTTCTGTCTCATTTATCAGCGTTTTTTTTTTATTTTTTGCTACCTCGTTATTAACAAAGCACTTTTTGAGTGCGCTGACGTTAAGTCTGATTGCTAGTAATTCTAGCTATAATTAGACAATTTTTAATTACTAGTGAGTAGAGTATTTATTTATTGAAAAATAATGTTATGGTTGCTTATTTGAGTGGGAGGTGATGATGTGGACGTGGAGTCCCATCTGTCAGTCGAAGCTGACAACTCACTCCGTGGTAGCTTCTTGACAGGGTGGCTAGCTAGCACCTCGGCTATTGGCGGAGAGTGTGGGGTGGGTCAGAGAAAAATCCATGCAACATAAAAAAACGTACCTTTAACAGAAACTAAGAGGACTTCCAGAAAGAACCATACACTACTTACCTTTTGGGATTTTAGTGTAGATCCGATGGTAGTGATCCTGAACCTGCGGCGCCCTAACCTCCCTTGGTCTCAGTCAGCACTGTAATTTGATGGTATAAAGAAATAGAAAAGAATTTTTTCTACTTAAATTCACCATAACTCCCATGGCCTCTCAGCAACAGAAGAAAACTAAGCTACTGACGGAGGCAGCAACCAAATGTGACGTTCTTTTCAACCGGAAAATACACGCGATCCATGATGCGGGGAATATATCTCCCAGAAGGGCTCCTGGAGCACTGCAGCCCTTTAAATCGAATCTAAAATGAAAGCGATCATCCTGGATACTCCCTTTGGGTTGCACTTTACACTTGTATATCTCGACAAAAAGGAAAAGTAAATATTCTTAAGCTAATAAAATTGTAAATCTACGTATGGTGCTGCTAATGGTTTCTAAATCTACGTAAGCTCAGTTCTACTGCAAGTCGAAGAAAAACCCTTCGTCGACAAAATTGTAATCTTATGTAAAATTGTATTTTCTTTTTTTCTTTTAACGTATATTAAAAGATTTTAAGGGCTTTTGACTTTATATCAGAGTCTGCCGATGCGACTATTCATCGATAAAATTGGGAACTTAAATTACTACATTAAAATGTATAAAAGAAGACTTTTAAAGAAAATGACGCTTTTTTTTCAATTAAAGCACCAATCCTTATATTTTTCTCAATGTGGGAATTTTTGCAACTTGAGCGCATCCTTCTTCTCTTATGCCACAGCATTCATCTACTTCTTTGCTGGCGTATTTCTATACAGGGAAACAGACGTATTTTATGCTTCCAAACATATCACCTTCATCGTGTGATGATTTTCGCGAATTCACGATGCTATAGACACCAATTTCAATACTTAAGATAAAGATCGCTTCAATTGGACAGTACAAAAAACTGTCTTGTTGCCTCCCTTTTTACGTTTATACTCCTGTCAGTCTCACCGCTTCCATCGTCCAATACTTCCTCCATTTCAAATCACACAATTACCGGTATCTCTCCGCTTTCTTACATTCCGCCAACGTGGAACTTTTTTTTAGCAGTTCTACAACACCAAATTTTGAGACACAGATGTCACTGGGGTAGTTATAGAGATGTTCCAATCGAGCCGGCATTTCTGGGGTCGGGTTCGCATGCGACCATAACAATGACCGTAAAAACGTTTATACTTGAGTTTTTTTTTCGAAAATAGTATTGATTTTATATTTGCTAAATGTAGGCAATCTGATCGGGCAAAAGCCCTTATGTTCAGTCCACGTACTGAACATTACTCCCTCGTTGAATACAGCTAGTCCTTTCCTAAAAATAAACAAAAAAGAATTCACAAAGAATCAAACTCCAATAAAAAGGATTCATAATATATACCTAATAAATTACTAATAAATACTCCTCAAACTACCTACAGTATCCCAAAGGTCCCGCGATGACATTTACAAGCTAAAAATAACAAAATATTATTAAAACCGATCAAAATCAACATAATTAAATAAAACTTACCTGAAATTACATGATCTCCATATAAAACCACAAATTGACATATCAGTCAATTGAAATTACGTCAACCAGATGTTCTCGTAGCAGCAACTGGTATAAACGTCGCTATGGCAACGGCATGAAGAGTACATCACATGACCATCTTCAGCAGCTATTAAAAGGCGGTGGACGATAGAAAAATTACCCCAGCCTGCCAACCACTCAAATTCCACCATACTACTTTATGCTGATGACTCCCTTACGTACGCCCACTCCATGTCATCCAATTTCGCTGCTACGAAAGTGGAGCGGCATGTCCTCAAACTTGACGAGTTCTACAGAAAATGGAGCATCAAAATCAACCTTAACAAATCTGAAATGATTTGCATCCGAAACCCCTCCACAAGGGGAAGACCCAATCTCGCCACACGAGCCAACAACATAGAAATTGAAGTCAATAACGAAAAGCTCCAGCCTTCAAAGAACGCCAAATATCTTGGTGTCTCTTTCAATAATCTGTTGGTTGAAATTCAACAACCACGCCAAGCTAACCATGAGGAAAGTAAATTACGCTTACTCCCTACTCAACCCTATTATCAGAAGGAGAAACGGTCTCCCGAAAGATACAAAGCTGCTTATATATCAACAGCTCATCCGCCCAATCATATGCTATTGCTTCCCCATCTGGCACACCATTTCGCCATCCTATATGAAGCAAATCAGCTCCCTCGAAAGAAAGATCCTAAGGGCCTGCCAGTACTTATCACCTCTCCACCTAATCAACTCGGAAACGAGAAACATTTATTACCTGGGCGAAACAACATCCAGGCATCTCGATCATCGTGGGATTTATCAACGCTGGACCATTCCAGACTTTCCGGATATTTCTCACCATGTTGGAAGAAACGCCGGTCTCAAACTTACAACAAGTTAGAGAAATCTCTAACATTCCAAAACTTCCCACTACCATCCAACTTCCCTATTCCTCTAAATTCCAAAATTATCAAATAACAGACAAGAACACAGCTTGTCGTCGCGCAACAGGCCGTAATAATTTCGACATCGTGTAACCTTAAGTTAATATAAATTCGACCAATTAAAGTGCAAAGTGAATCAAAGACAAAAGTGAATTCTAGGCTAAAATTACAGCCTGTACGTAAACATTTTCAATTATCCCGGGATATCGGTTCGGTAATAAATTCGCCATAATTCGTGTTATTTCGTTAATCGCGTGTGAAGAACACTTGACTTGAAAAAATACCCATTTCCAAATCAGAGTTGATCTGATTAAGTCCTAAGCTTTGGAGTTTGTTCTGAGAAAAATCCTTATCCAAAGCAGAAGTTAATGCTGAAATTCCATATAGAAGTTAATTCTACACCAACAAATTGAGGTTGACTCAATCCTAAAACAGAAGTTAATTCTGGCCGTCATATAAGTATATTTGAGGTTGACTCAATCCCAAAACAGAAGTTAATTCTGGTTAAACAAATATTTGAGGTTGACTCAATCCATAAAACAGAAGTTAATTCTGGCTATCACAAATATTTGAGGTTAACTCAATTCTGAAACAGAAGTTAATTCTGGCCAAACAAATATTTGAGGTTAACTCAAGTACGTCGGCTAGGAGTTGATCTTAAGGATTGCAAAAGTGAGGTTAACTCAAGCAATCTCACACAGGAGTTAAGCCGAAGGCCTAGACAACGTTATACAAAGGTTAGTCTAGATTTATTTCCAGAGGTTAACTCTGCACTAAATTACATTCAGAAGCTAATTCTGATCAAAGTGGAAGGAACTTCCATCCCACACGTAGCAGTACTCAGATCACTGCACTCGTAAAGCGCACAAGACTCAAAGTCACAAGTGCCATCAATCCCATCCCACACGAAGCAATATTCCAGTTTGCTGCAATTGAAAAGGTACGCATACGATAAACATTGTCAGTGCTGCGTTCATACCCTCACGTACCAGCACCACAAAAACTGCATAATAAAGGCAGAATAGTTAGTTACGTTTATCAACATCACTTAAAGCAGCCATACAAGTTGTTATAATCGTGAATTAACACATTCCGTATTATACCTCGACTGCCCTCACGCAACAACTCGAGCAAAGAACTTACCAACTGCCCTCACATAGCAGTTCGAGTGAAACAGTTTAATGCTCGAGATCAGACAAAATTTATTTGCTCTCACCACAACTGTCTCGTGCCTACTCACTCACCACACTCTTCTTCTTTATTACAGGAGTAAGAAAAGAGCAACGCAACAAAGACCACAGCTACGCCGACATTTTTTAATGAATTTGTTTTGAATTGTTGTTTTTATTGAAATTTTTATTAGGTATTAAGGTTTAATGAACTTGTGAATTTTAAATTAGTGATAAGTCTACATGAATTGTGATATAGTTGTAAGGAACTTGAATTAGCACTGAATAAAAAATAAAATTTTATATTTTGAACATACAAACTGAGTTATCCATAAAACCGGCACCCCATGAATCACACATACACATACAGTCCAGTATAGAGAATTTTCACCTTAAATCTTCATAGATGTGGCTAAATTTGCTTAAAAGACGTATCTTAGCTACCCCATCGCCTCCAACTATTTTCATCCCTCTATATGCCTCCTGTTGTGCCTTGATCTGAAAGTATCTGTTCTGCAGTTATTAATTTAAAATTCAGTCGCTTAAAAAATAAATAGCTTTCGGCTTAAACACCTTATGAGTTGTGAAATATTCACTTCAGGGATGTATTTTCTACCTCAGAAGAATTCAATTAAAACTTTTCCAGAAATAAAAATATTAAATGAGAAATTAAAATATCAAAAAAAAAATTGTTAATTTGTATGCCAATCCTCCGTGAAGGTTCTCTCCAATTCGACCCATCCTTAAAACAAAGAATCCGAGTGTAGTGCATCTCGTCCTCTGTTGTTCCATTTATTCCATTTTTTAAATCTTAAGCTCATCTACATTTACTTTCTGGTATTTTAAGGACTTTGCATCATGCCAAATTTCTCAACTTCTTAATTACAAATTTCATACCAGTTTCGATAGGAGGCATTAAAGTGCTTTCTACGATAGTGTATAGTTCTAAGCCCTTGCAATTGTCTTTTCCTTCATTACGTTTTTATTTTGTATACTTATCTGTTGAATTTTATGGCTGATTTATACTTTTTTGTACTTTGGAAAAAGGGGTTGAACGACTTTGCTGATCCAACCCAGTCATTATCTACATTCGAATTCCTCAAGAGATAAAAAAAATTTGATACACCTGGAAAAGAGTGGGGAGCTTATAGGGTATATTTTTAGCTAATCTACATTTAGCTTTGCTGTATTCAGTCTTAAATTAACTGAACTAATTTATATAAGTAGATCGCATAGATTAGTATTAAAGGCTTGGTGTGCGTAGGCTCATCGTTAATGTAATCCGAATCGGTGAGAAGATCGCTGGTCGTTGAATGTATTCAAAATGAAAATCGTTGGCGAGTCTTACAAATATAAGCCATAAAAGTATTTATCTTTGACGAAATTGGAAATTTATATTGAGAAAGTCGGAGAACCTATTATTGATCGAAACTGAACACTTTTGAGTTGAAAAGGGCTTATTACAATATATTTTGCGATCGAATAACATTGTAGATATGTATGTCCTAACTTCTAAGTCAAAAACCTATTCGTAATAACATAAAATAGCTAGAATTTCAGGAGCACAAAAGTGTTTTTTTTTTACCTGCACAGCATTACAGTTTTTTTGATCCTCCTCATACATAAGATTATGCAATATAATTATAATTAATGGCACATTTTCCTCACAGTTTTAAACATACCGTAAAGACTTTCATTAGAAAAAATAATTAATTCGCGAGATGTCTCATGTGAATAATGTGAGAATTTTCAGTTTTAAGAAAGTGAGAATTTTATTTATTAAAAAATTTCAGACACATTAAAAAGTTGCTTATGGAGTAAAAATTTATAATTTTATTATTGAGTTGTAAAACTCTTTAAAGGCCGATTTAGACCGCCGCGATAGCGATAGTCGTAGCTATAAACTAGCGATACAAGTCCTTTCACACCAATGCGATAGATCAGCGACAGTTACATGCATATGCCTGAACCAAATAGACACTTGGGAAAAATCTGAATATGGGACAAATTAGAATTTTCCAATTGTATTGGCTAGTATCGATGGTGGATATGCTACGATTATATGTCAGTTCATTGGGTACAAGCTCGACATATACTGGGTCGATTAATTTTTCTAATTTGAAACAGTCTGTTTTACTGACCATAGTTGATATCGAATATAAATTTTCATATATCGACGTTGAAAGATGTATAAAAAGTAGTGACGGAGGTGTTTTAAATGTTTCGGCTATAGAGATGAAATTTGAATACGGTTTGTTTGAAGAATACCACCAAATTATTGCCTGATCAATATCAAAGAACACCTCATAGCTCGATTGTCGATTTAGGATTCCCTTTAAAATTTTACTTGGTGCGTTCTTTCGCAGTTAGGTATGCCCGACAAGAACCTCAGAAAGATCAGTATAACACTTAAATTTATACAGCCTTATAAGCAGATAATTGAAAATTGATAATTGGCGCAAAATATAGATTTTTTGTGAATCCTACTGCAACACAGCCTGAAACAATCATTAAAATTGTTCTAGCTCCATACGCTCATCATATTTTTAAAAACCGCGAATGAGAACGATAATTATTACACTCAATATTTAGAGCCCTCTTGATTAAAATTTGAGGAGGGGGGGGGGGGGGTTTATAAAGTTTGAAGTTAATGGAAGAATACTACCGGAAGAAATTTTTCAAATCCCGCAACGTTTTTGTACTTGTACTATAACCTCACTTCGTTTAACACTTCTCACTTGTATTCTAGGCTAGATTTAGTCTCTAAGCAAGGACACAATAAATCAAATCTACTCGTGGTGTCCCCAGGTTCCCAGTGGCCAAGTCACCAATACTCTTAATCTAACCCAACCGGTATTCAACTCTTTGGCAATATTAACCCCCACTTTGTCCTTTTTTCTACTAATTTTATAATGTTGTAAATTCAGATTATATAAAATTGGGTACATGATTTCAACTAATTTTTCAACACCCATTTGAATTTGCATTAATCCATTTTGATCTCACAGCTCGCGATAGATGACTAAAATTCCGCATGCTGCGATAGAAATTTGAATTGCTCGTCAAACGCTGCAGAAATTCGTTATATCGCTGTGATGTATCGCGTTGGTGTGAGCGTTTACATTGAAAACTATGTGTAGCGGCCTATCGCTGTCGCTTCGTTATCGCTATGTGATCGCTATCCCGGGGCGTTGTGATCGGCCTTAACCGTATTGATACAAGAGTAATTGGCAACGACTGGTTAATCACCTAAATTTTTTATTCAAAACTCGTTTGAAGTGAACTCCCTAGAAATTCTTAATTGTTCTGCTTTTCTTCTTGTCGATGGGTGTGGAAATGTCTCGACAACGTAACTTATAACTTCGATATTTTTTGTCTTCATGTCTACTTTTCAGCCTTCCAATTAATATTTTTTATATGGATGTCTCCTTCTCAGCTCTCCAAGGTGTAATGTAATTTTTTTAAGTCGAATTATTTGTTTAGTGGGTGCCGGATGAATACGAAATCTTCGATGATATTCGCGTTGCTTTATAATCACTCTGTCATTATTATTCTGCACTCTTGAGGCTTCACTGTATACATCTATTCCAATATGAATTTCACATCTTACAGTTACACAACTAAAAACAAATCACTAAAATAAGTGATCCTTTGTAAATTTTTAAGCATTTCCCCTAGTTTCTGGCAAATACAACAGATGGCGCAATAAGAACTTCATTTTGCGCCATCTGTTATATTTACCACAAACTTCGATTTGAATTGAAAAATTTAATTTGAATGAGGATTATCAATTCGCATCAGATTCTGTTATTCACTTCGGTAAAACTAACATATTTAAATTCTGTCGACGAACAATAAATTCTGTAAAAATTATTTTATAATTTTTTTAAAAAACTGGCATCCCGCATATATAACTCATCAGAAAATTCCTCGTGGGAAATATTTATTCAAAAAAGGTGCCGTCGCCGCCATCACCCTAATTTTATATAGTTTTCGAACTTTTTTCCTAATCTTAAGTATATATGAGAAACTTCATTGCAGATTCATGCAAGTAACATCTACATAGATTCATTCCGGTTCACCTCATCTCTTACTAGTAGGTATGTACGAGTATTAAGAACAATGCGAACATGGCCCTCCGGAAAACATCAATGTCTGAGCAAATGTTTGGATTGTTTGGAACAAGTAGGGGCAAACATAATTTCGACCCCGGCATCATCAATTTTCTTCAAATATTTGTGTTTCGATAGAACTAACATCGGCAATCGATAAGATTCATCCTTGTCGTCGTCGTCGTCATCATCATCATCGTACACATCCAGCTCGTATACTGTTTGAACTTAAGAAAAGAACTTTTTTGTTTTTCTAAGAAAGAAAGTTTTTTGTTTTTTGTTTTCTTGAATATCCTCATTTTCCATTCCTTTGACATCTCTAAGAAAAAATAGTTTTCTTTTAATATTTTCAATATTAACATCGTCCAGTCGGAGTTCTACGTATATGCTCAAATCATAAAAATCTTTTATAAAATGAAAATGAACACTAATGGAGTGCACAGAAAACACACTCTGCTTTCTTCCATAATAACAGTAAAAAGGTGCAAACACTGAAGAAAAACATTGCTACAAAATTTCGCGTTTCTTATGCTTTTTAATTTCAATTTCAATTATCCTCAAGATGCCTCGCACTGTACCATTTTGTTCCTTGAATTATAAGCAATTTGCACGCTTACCGGAAGGACATCTGCTATTCCAATTCTAAAGGATATTGTGCTGAGAATATTTAGAAGGTGGGATGGGAGGAGGCGGCCAAGCAGTAAGTGACAGTGATAACTTCTTTGTACAAGACTTGTTTTGCAATTACATTGCAGATGACTTGATTAAACTTTATTCCGTTGACATTATTTATTGTAAAAGCAACAGCCGTGTGAAAAAGGATCAAAGTACAAGAAATTCAATGAGCTGGAATCAACGGAGTGCTTGCTGTTTTTGAGAAATTAATTTTTTTTTTAATCCAAAGCTTTCCTTAAGGATGGAGCGTTCGGAACAGTTTTTATTGTTGCAACAAATTGGCTAGTTAGCCTTATAAAAAATTATCAGTGAATGATAAAATTATTGTACAGTGATGGGTATACGTGGTGGATATTTAGAGAATTAAGAAACAGGTATTGGGCTGAAAAAAAATTTAATAAAATTCACTTTCGGTGGGTGCCTTAGACTTTTCTAGCCTGATATATGAATTTTTCCATATTTTTGCCAAATAATTGATCTTTTCATTTTATTATTAATAAATTTGAAATTGATACAAAAATAAATTTTGGCCGACCCTAATGAACTTATTTCATTCTTTAGGTGATTATTATGTGGAACATGACTTTAGTTTGCAATTCGAATATATGAAATGCAGGTGAAGTAATTTTTCAATAAAATCTAGCGCTTTGTGTCCCGATCAAGCAACTTTCTAAAGTTTCTTATGTCTTAGACACACATCACTCTTAATGAAGAAATAACTAACGACTCATTAGTCTAAAATGATTCATTATAAACTGCAGACACACAGCCATTTCTTTAATTAAGTTCTGCTGTCAAACTGGTTTTGATGAACTTATCACATTAAAGAAGCAATATGTATCGAATTAACGCGATAAACTTTGTTTTCATTTATTTTATTTTCAATTTAACAATTTCCAAATGAGAAAAACATTATATTAAAAAAAAAATGATAATATAATTTGTGATTTGCATTTCTTTGCATTTCTTCTTCTTATTTTTCAAATCGGCAGATGCACAGCGGAGCTCTAGACTTACATTATATGCCAAATCTAGCACATTTTTCCTCATTATAGCTATAATGAAGGAGGAAAACACTTCATTAGTGTACTTCATTATCATCTGATTTTCGAGCTATAATGACATAATATTAATTTTTTCAATAAAAATTACTAAAACAAATAAAATTTTATAATTTTTGACACACGGCATTTTAATGAATAGTTAGTACAAATGATTCATTAGTTCGTGCTGTGTGTCTAGGGTATTATCTTATTTGCCTATTAATCTGAAAAAAAAATTTCCAAAATATTTTATCCGCTATCGGAAAACTTATTTCTATTATACCTATAGATCTGGAGACATGTGGATAACAAACTCTGCTTATGTTGACCCATTGGCCGTTCTACTTCCGACGTCATTACACTTATGAAATAGCTCTATTAAAAGTCAGCTCAAACATTCTTGATTCCTTTGATAATTCGATACTAATTATTATAATTATAATTATATATTGTTAGCTATAAATTGTCTAGCTAATTTGATTTTTCTACGTTGAAAATAACTTTTATTAAATATTACTTTAAAAATCGGATACAACAAATATATGTCAATAATTCTGGTTTATGTAACCGATGGAGTTCCACAAGGCTCAATACTTGGTCTCCTTCTCGTTTATCTTAAATATTTGCCCCGTACTACTAAGGACTGAAATTATACGTTTATGTCGATATTTCAGATGTGTTATTGAATTCTTCCGCGAGGATTGCCTGTCTCAAAATATTGAAGATATATGAAACGTGTTCGATTAGTCAAAAACTAAGTCGTTCTTGTTGAAATTGTGTACGAAAGGAAAAAAATTCCTTGATCTTATTAATTTCAATTCAATTTCAATTTATTTTTATACTGCACAGTTGGGTCAATGCCCCATTAAATTTGCGCAATCAAAAGGTATGAAATAAAATTATGACAACATATAAAGTGTATACAGAATGAAACAAAGTAAAGAACTAATGCTAAAATAAGAGTAAAGTATAGTAAAGTTCTGAAAGAATTAAATTGTGGGAGTGAGATAATTGGCAACTGCCCGCTTACCGAGCGGTGAGATGCTTTTCACATGATTGGGTGGAGAATTCCAAGCTTGAGCTCCGTGAATTAGCAGTGACGTTTTTCTTTGGGAGATGATATGAACTGGTATATTGAGGTTTTTGTAACGGGTTGATGAACTGAATTCTAGTGTCGTATATACGTACTCGGGAACTTTATATTGAATGATTTTAAACATAAAGACAAGTGCTCTAAGTTTATAATAGATAAAGATAGGTCACCCAACTAAGCAACTCAAGTAGGGGGAGATATAACCCAACGAAGAGACTAAACGTACGCATGAATTAAATGCCACATAAAAAAAGAAAAATAAAGGTAATGCAAGTGTTTTGATGAGCAGCAGTCGAGTTTTAAGCGGAACAAGCTTAGCTGATAACCATAATCTGCGCAGAACACCATATATCCTACCCACCACATTGCCAATATGATCGTCCCAGGTAAGTATTTTATTAATAGTCAGACATAAGCTCCTAATTTTGCTACAGTGGTATCACTACGGAGTCAAGAAGAATGGGCGGAAAATAGGAATTTCATGCCTGTATATTATAATACAGTTCGACTTCCGGGGGTTTAAGAGAATCAAATTACTTACTGCCCAAACACTGATATTGCAAAAGTCCTCGTAAAATTTGCGTGTAGCATCTTAAAATAACCCAACCGAAGATGCAAGATAGACCTAGATATCATCGACATAGTGGTGTACCTGAGAGTGAGCTACTACAGAAGGCAGATCGTTTATGAAGCAACTGAAAAGAAATGCACCTAGGCCAGAACCCTGAGGAACCCCTGATAATATCAAGAGAGAGTCTGATAAGATATTACTTACACACACTCTTTGCATTCGTCCATATAGATAACCATAAATGTGTTCAGCCGCTGAGGTAGAAAAAACAATCCTACGAATCAGTTTCGTTATTAAGATGCCAAAGTCAACTGATTCGAATGCCTTTGAGAAGTCAAGTAAAGTATAGAAAACTAGCAGGGATTATTATCTATACTGTAAAAAATGCATAAATTGTTGCCACAAAGCTTAGGAATATTTTTCTTAAATTTAGGGGGGAGTAATCCAAATTTGAGGGAATATTCCCTAATCTTATCGAAAAATACCTAAGCTTTGTGGCAACAATTAGGCAAATCTCTCACAGTGTATATTCTTAATAAAATCGTTGCCAATTTTAACAAGAGCTGTGGTGCAGCTACATATGTCCTGTCCTGAAACCAGATTGAAAAAACAGGTTTTTAGAAGTGAGAGAATCATTAATTTTCGTACACATTATGCGTTCCAGACTTTTTGAGAATGTCCATTGTGAATTCCTCTGTAGTTATTAACCGAGGAAGGTCGAGCAGTTTTAGGGATAGGAATAACCTCAACAAGCTTCCAGCTCTTGGGAGACACAGACTGATGTGGACAATTATTGTAAATGGCAATAAAAGCCTCAATGACAAATGGCAATATGAGCTTGAAAAAACTCAGCGTAATTTCGTCCATGCTGAGAGCAATGGAAGACATGTTGAAGACGAAACTACGTCATCCCAAGTTACAGGATGGAATGAAATACCAGTATCAACTGAGGCCTCCTGCAAATAAGTATCAGCATGTAAATTTAAAAAAGGAGAGTTATGACCATGTTGACCTATGCTTAGCGAAAACTTGAAAATATGCGGTGGACTGTTAACCAAAGTAATTGCTGCTATTGTCATAGAGGTGGGAGCTTCTTGGCATTTAATAATCTGCGAATTTGATTTCGCAGTAGTAACTATGCCTTAGAAATTCATAGTCATTAGCTGCAAACAGAGATTCTTACTAAATACGTCCTGCTACAATGTATGTGTAGATACGTTAATCTTGGCTATTTATTCTTCGAGGTTAGATTGAATACATAATATTATACACCCCCCTCCTTCTATCATACCGTCAGTTGTTTAAGAAAAAGACTAAATTACATAAAAATTCACGTACAATAGTTCAGTTATGGAATTAAACAAATTTTTGCTTTTAGGCAGCTCAAAGTAAACTTGTATACCAATTTCCACATTTAAGTTCTATTAATTTTGGGTCAAATGATATAGAACTCCTGGACTAATACAAGAAACAGGAATGGCTAATTACTTAGTTTTTATAGTTAGATTAGAAGCTAACGTTTACTCCACAATATTGGAAGTGGTACAACAAATTTGACGGGTAGTTCTGATGGAAGTTGTGACGTCCTCTGCTCGGTCGGAGGTTTTGTTCGGGTGCCAGTTTCGGTCGGTAACAAAAAGTCGGATTTGCCGTTGGGTAGTTTCAGTGGAGTAAGGGATCCAAATTACAGCGAATGGTTTGAGTTTAATTTCTTGCTTTATTGCTTCCGTTCCTTATATAAATGTAAATTATTTAAAGTAAGTTTTACAATGACTAAATCTAGCTGAGAGGTACGATGGGATACCTTCCCGTTGAAGACGTACTGACTGCACCTTTCGTTGCTCATGTACTACCATTAGTTGTCTGTTTATCACGTACTGGTGAGAGCTAGATGGCTTTCCGTTACACATGTACTAACTAGTGGATCTTGTTGTTCACGTACTGAGTACTACTAGTTCTCCGCTTTTCACGTACAGACGGAATTGTGAACAGAGACCGATATTGTATGTTTGCCGGACAAGACAGTTCAACTTCTAGAATATTTGGATAGGTCGGTCAGGTGGGAGGTTAACAGTCATCTGGTGCATCCTTATTTCCCTACTTATAATAAAAGTAGCTATGAATCATAAGAGCTGGAAAATTGCATATGGAAAACCTCACAATACAGTGTTGCCAAATTAGAGAAGTAGGTGCCATACGAAATGGTTATGCATAGTAAACTTCTTTCAAAACTACTGGTACCACCAGCCGACGCCGCTAGAAAAAATCAATTTATTCTATAGAAATAATAAACTCCTGGTTTAATTTCCTTATACATGCGCATTCCTCTAGGTTATTTTTTTAATAAGTAGTCCATAGTGCCTGAATTTATGTATCACTACTAATGTTATACAATTAGGCAAGTATACAGAGGATTATAGATTACCAGCAGATCTTCAGTTTCTTCTGCCAGACAAATGAAAAAGCTTTACTTTGGTTTTGTTACTTAATAGCATACAAAAAGCATTCATCAGAATAAAATATCTGAACTTTTCATCTGTAATCAAGCCCTCAAGTGCTTGGATGACACTTGAAAAATAAACAAACCCGATGTCATCAGAAATAGCAAAAGATTTATCATTTAGAGAATTTCTAATAGAGTAGAAACAGAAGTGGACCAAGGACAGAGCCTTGGAGAACCCCGATGTTTTATATCACCTAGTTGGGTACGACCCAAACGATACGATTTAAACCACTTAGGAATGCAACTTCGGAAGTCCGCTGGGCTCAGTTTTTGAAACAGAAGAAGTCAATAAATAAACTAGCCACATACATACATATATACATCTATAAAGATTTTCGCAGGAAGAGTTCAGGAATTCTTAATTAATATAAATAAAAGTTATCAGATATTGAAAACGTTGAGAGTGACTTTTTGTAAATGTAAAGTAAGAATTGAGTTTAAATGAATTGCTTGTGCAAAGTTTCCACTGGAAACAAGACTGTAAGCAATAGAAGACTGTGCCTTGCTGTACAACCTTCAGGACAATTGGGTGATCAGACTAGTTTTCCTGTGGCAAATCATCCCAATTACTACTTCCTCAATAGTATGTAGTGATTTCCCGTATTTATTTGTGCCGATGACTGTCAACACAGTTTGGAACTGCTCTGCTGAATGGCTTGACGAGGAAGTTGGGATCTTGAAAGTCCAAGCTGTGTGATGGATTCACACCGGTTGTTTGATCCAGGAAATGGATGTCTTTGAAGCCAAATTCAGTAATGGATTCACCAGATCGTCTGACCTACTAAGGGTGCCATCATTGGTGAGCTAATTAGCCTGATTGGGGCTGTGTAGAACATGAAATAATCAGAAACAAACCAAGTCGTCCATATGATGGGTACGTGGCTATCAGCTGGCTCTGTGTCTGGATGCACCTCTAAGCTCCGACAGTTAAGACGTTTTTATGACAACCAGACTGCTGTGAAGGGAATCGCGTCAAGCCCTCAGGTGTTGAATTGCGCCTCGTCAGTCCAGGTTGTACGTATGACAATATGTGTCACCATATGTACACACTTGGCACTAAACTTGGGAAACGTTGGGTCTGTGGCATCAAGTGAACCTTGTGTGGATTTGATGACGGTAAGTTACAGAAACGTTGATTCAGATTGTTCGCTTAGATTCTCCGGCACCAGGTAGCTGGTCAGTTTGCGGCAGACCTAAAACAGTGCTGCCTATGAAAAAGGGAAAACTTATCTTGAACTCATAAGATCCGCTCATCTGCCCTAGGACTCCTCGGAAGTCTATTTTTTATTGCGGTTGTACTCTCTCTACATATAGAGATTGGCTGTATTTTATATTTTTTACTTGTTACATTTTTACTTATTATTTTAGTTATTATTTTCACTCTAGATATTTACATCTTAGGTGTTGATATTAGAATCCCTACAAATTGTTTTTCTTTTTACATTTTCAAATTCTACGCCTATCTAGCTAATTCCCCTTTTGTAATCAGTAAGGTGTTTCAAAGTATTTTTCTGGTGTTTGTTTACAACGATTAGAGAGATTTTTTGGGAACTATCGGCTGTGCGGTCTTGACGCTCTTGAATAGGAGTCTCTCGAAGATTATTAAAGGGAAATATATCAGTTTATATAGTTATTAATATCAGTTGGTTCGGCCTTCACACGGAAATCACAATTGCCTTTATCAGTAACCTGAAAAAAATTCCAGCTGAGATTTATAATGTAGCAGAGAACCTCAAAAATACTAAGATATACTCTTTATGAAAGATGCGGTAATATTATCGAATTCGCAAGCTTTATATTTAAGGTTTGCAATAATTCATACTATACTTACCTCTTTGCGAATTACCGGACCAAAGAACTATTAACATCCCTTCCCTTTTCCAATTCATTTATTTATTTATTTAGAACTTCATCAATGATCTGATTACTGAGTATACAAAAGTGAAATATAACAATAAAATAACAAAAGCATACATAACCATAATAACGACAAAAATGTATACATAACAATGATAATGAAAAACAAGTAACTTTAACTAAGCTGATCTCTTATTTGACTTTTTGAAAGATGAAAGTCAATGCAATCAAACTGACGGTTAAAGAGACGAGACATTGATGAAACCGGCTCGTGCATGCCATAGTTTGTACTATGCTGAGGAAGAACGAAGAAGTCACAGTTCCTCAAGGAGCGCACAGGAACAGATATATCGAAAGTATTGAAGAGCTCAGGGGAGTTTATCACTCCTTGTATACACTGAAATGCAAAGACAACTCTGGAAGTTGTACGTCTATTCTCAAGAGAATCTAATGGAAACAGTTAGTTTAAGCCTGTCAACATATGGAGCCAGAATAATAGGGTTGTCCCAGTGAAGCCCTCTCAGGGCAAATCGGATAAATCTCCGCTGCACAGCCTCGATGCGATTTATATATACGGAATAGAAGGGAGACCAGACAGGACTGGCATACTCCAAACTGAGTCTAACGAATGTGCAGTAGAGGATCTTCGTTATGAATGGCTCATTAAACTCTTTTGACCATCTCTTTATAAACCCCAGACTAGCATTAGCCCTGGCCACGATTGAATTAATATGATGTTCGAAGGAAAGACGAGTATTAAGGAAGACACCCAAATCTTTGGTTTTGTCAAGTTTAGTTAATAAGCATCCATCTAAAGTATAATTAAACTCCAATGGCCTCCTTTTACGAGAAAAGGACATAGTAGTACATTTGGTAATATTAAGAGGAAGGCAGTTAATAGCACACCATTTATGAAAGGTGTCTAAGTCCGAGTTTAAAAATTCGCACTAGTTTTCATTAGAAACAATGCGGAAGATTTTGGCATCGTCAGCATAGCAAAGAATTCTTGAATTAGTCAAAATCAGGGATGCATCGTTGATGTAAATTATAAAAAGGAGTGGTCCAAGATGTCTACCTTCAGGTACGCCGGAAGTATTATCTATTTCGTCAGAAAGGGCTGAGTGGAATATGACTCGCTGCGTACGATCAGATAAATAAGAACGAATCCACTTTACAAAGACAGTATGAAAACCAAGAACAGTCAACTTGTGAATTAAAATTTTATGATTGATTCGGTCAAAAGCTTTACTGAAATCCGTGAAAATGCAATCCACTTGCTTACCGTTTTCAATAGCAGAAATGCAGAAATTAGTAAACTCCAATAAATTAGTCGTAGTAGACTTCCCCTTCATAAAACCATGCTGAAAAGAGCACAGGAAGGGCTTGCAGTGGAAGTACAAAACATTACAAACCACGGCTTCAAATATCTTACCAATACAACTTAAATTGGCGACAGGTCTGTAGTTAGAAATGTCGCTCTTATTGCCCTTCTTGTGCAAAGGAATAATCAAAGAAAGCTTCCACTGTTTCGGAAAAATACCACAAGTTAAAGATAAATTAAATAAATAACACTAAACAGGAACGATGGACGTAGCGCAATGTTTTATGAGTGCGGAAGGAACGCCATCCGGACCGCCAGAAAAACTATCAGCTATGCTTGAAATGTACATGGAGACAGACGCTTCATCGAAAAACAGGTCTTTAGGTTGAAAAGAAGTCAGCGAAAGCTTCGTCAAATGGGTAAAATCATTATAACTAATATCACAGTGATTATCACAGAATGCAGTTTTAAAGAAGTCACCAAAAAGATTGGCAGTCTCTAACGGATCCACACTGTCTAAGTTACCGAGTCGCAACGATGAAGGGTATCCGTCACAGTTGCGCTTAGAGTTAACAAACCTCCAAAATTGCCTTGGTTCAGCACGCAAAGCCGATCTCATTCTAAATACATAATCGTTGTACGAGTCAGTTAAACACGAAATGTACTGAGCACGCGAATTAGAATAAATAACGTAATTAGCATCACTCCTTGAGGAACAGAACCACCTTCACGCTTTATTCTTTAAATTTTTAAGATGTTTCAAAGAGCCATTGAACCACGGTTGACAATTTGAATCACGATTCGAACGAACAAGTGGTACACAATGAATAAAACAAAGAAATTATGTGTCATAAAACGAGTTAACAGCTTCATCAATGTCACGTTTACCCAGCACACTGGTCCAATCATAAGCGGTTAAAGTTATAACAGTAGTTACTAGAAGCATTAAATGATGAAGTTACAGGATCAAAAAACAAAACTACATCTAGTGCCGGATGATGACTTGTTTCAGGAACCATAGGAGTTAAACAACGCTTAACGAGAGTCCCATTGGGATCGAAGGAAAATACCAGGTCAAGAGATTTCCAGAGTCATTTATAACGCCGCTAGACTGCATTAGGCCTGAAGAAATATTGTTGTCAATAAAAGATATGGCATGTTGAGGAGTCGCCGAGAAAGAAGGCAGCAAGCCGTCATCGTCCAGAGAGTGTTCCCAGTTAACACTAGGCAAGTGTACATCATCAATTATTTGCCACTTTACTTTATTTCAAGGACACCTTACATATACATACATAAATACTGAAAATGTAAACTTGAAAGTCCATTTTAAAACCTACTCCATGCAAGGCATTATTGGTCAAAAACTGGTCGATTTAGTGTTAGCAACAAATTCCACATTTCCCTTGAAGACCATAGTTTCCCTAAAGACACTAAAAGTAAACAAGTAAAATAGTCAAATTGCTCGTATCCTAAACACGCCCAAATTTATATATTTATTCAAATTCACCATGAGAATACCAATGTCACCATATCTCGTGTTCGAATTTTATTTTATTCTGAATCTCAGCAGTGAGATACAAATAGTTGGGCAGGAAACCATATCTATAAAAAGGACATAGCCTGCCGCTCTGCTATTGATCGATAAAACTCACAAAATCGTGTTAATGGATACAAAAAACAGGACTACAAGGACTCGTTAGTCACATGTCCTCATACCTGAAATATTTTGTTTTCTATCACCGATAACAAATAAGAACAATTTTCGAAAGAAAAGTTATCCGCAGTCATGGTCCATACGTACATATCCATAGTAAATCCCTGGACCAGAATAAGATTGGGGAGTGAAGGGTACCTTTACAATATTTCATCAGGGAAGATAATTACTTTTTTTTTTTGTTATTCTGTCAATTATTGTTGCAGTTTTTCTTCTTTTTCTTCTTCTTTTTTTTTAATTAAATTTCAGCACAGTACACGGAGATACTTTCAATTTCATTGCAGAATACAAAATCCTTGAAGAGGCTTAGTATTACTAAGGTACGAAAAGAAATGATATCTACAGTATATGTATATGTATGTGTACAAAGACGGTCTAAGATGTGCCTTCGCGCTGCTGGTTCACTATTTACAGAGACAATATCCGAATTAGAAATTTCCCACCTGAGCTACACAGGAGACGGATAGCAATACCATAATTGAAGTTGCTGCAGCCCGAAGTTAAGTTTCTTTCGAGAAGTTCAGCTGGAGATGCGAAGATAATCTTAAATGGTGCTGGTACTTCATTATAGTTCTCTTAGGAAGCACCTGGCGATGAGGTAAGTTTTTTGTTGTTGTTGTTGTTTTTTTTTTGTGTTTTATATAAATTTCTCTCTCTATGAACTCGAGCTTTCTTTGGTGGTTGTCCATTATAAAATATCAAATCGACCTGGTGGAAACTTGTTATTTACAAAAATTTTCATAAATTATATTTTGACAAGAATAATTATTTTGGAGAATTGCGTTTATCAAATGGTAAAAATAAATAGGTGGGGGCTATAAGCTAAAACTATTGGTGGAATTTAGAAAACTAGAGTGGGCTTGTGTGTCGAGAGTTAATGTTAATGTGTCGTTGGAAGAGATGGACGTAGACGGTATACTATCAAAGAAATTCAGTGGGAGTTTTGTAACCTGCAGATAGTACATGTGGTCACGTAGACCCCATGTTGGATTCTAACAAGTATTAGCGAATTTTTTTACGTCGTTAATGTATGTAGATTGCCCTCAACAACTCCCTTGCTTGCCTTGTCCACATCTCATTGGCACCTAGTCCGATTTCCTCCTATCCGCTCGCTTTCTTATGGTGTACATCTGTTTCAACTGTTTCAACGCTGTTTTGTTTCTGTCTTCTAATTTTTTGAGTTTTCCGAGTTATTTTTATTTTTGTTGTGATCGTACACTAAAGTTAGTCTCCTCAGTGTTTGATATCAGCTAATTTGTTAAAGTTCACACGGGAAATTGCCTGCATTAAAGGTTTTAACCCTTTTCACCTGCTTCTGTCTGACAATTCTGTCAGACGTCGATTCCTGATCATCTTTTTCATCAACAATTCGAAATCTCTTCTAGAATTATATTTCAGAAAGGTAAAAAACTTTATTTCCTTCTTTCTGGGAGCATATACTCTGCTGAACCTCTTAATTTTTCTGAAAATCTTAAATTATATGTTTACCGGAGCGCTACATCACCTCACTGCCTGAGAGTTTGTGCTGACGCTGATTGATTGCACCAAGGCTGCTGACACCACTAACTGCTGTTTACACCTGTTTCACGGAGCACCTGCGGAGATTTAGCCTTGTGATTAGATTTATTTGTATGCCATCGCAGCCCTACTGGGCATTTGCATCAGTTCTCCTCTTCTTTTGGTATATTTTTTTTATTTTTATCCAAGTACACTTACCATTTCTAATTTCGGAGACACATTAGCTGTGATACAATCCCCAATTTATCCGGAAATCGAGGACACCATTTTTCGGACCAATCTTCCAATTGCTCCAACCTCTAGTAGTGACACAGGATTAGACACATTTACTTTGAATCAATTGTTCCAACCGCATTTGGTTGTGACTCAGGTTTTAATCACATTAATTTGAATTAATTACTCAAACCGCATTAACTTGAATCTATTCGGTAACGCAGGACACTGTTTTTGTTTTTGGGATTATTTCCTCACTACATAATGACTCGCTGTGGTTATGCTAATTGTTCCATCTCCGACAACAGCTCTTCCCTGATTGATTGTTGTGGATTGTGTGGCAGATCGTTCCATCCATCCTGTGTTGGACTCTCCAATTTCGGTCGTTTATCCATAAAGTCTGTTCAGGAGATTACCAACGCTTTCTCCTTTTATTGTACTGAGTGCAAGGAAATTACCCTTCCACATGTATTGCTTGCCATCAAATGTAACAATGATCAATTGAAGGACTTGGCCAGCAACTCTGACAATCTGTGCAGTCACCTTAGTTCTATTAGATCTACACAAACTGAGCTGGCCTCAAATGTTGCATCCATGCTGTCTGCTTTTGACGTTCTGTCTTCTAAAGCTGAGTTGATTACTTCCGTCGCTGCCAAGGTAAACAACATTGACGCCCTCGGTAAGAAGCTTGAAGGCATTGAGATCAAACTTGACTTCCTCAGCAATAAACTCAAGAGCAGCTCTTCACAAAATGCGCAAACTCTTGACGAGAAGATATGCAAGCTCTTCGATTCCCTCGCGTGCAAATTCATGGATTGTGCTACACATTCGAAACATTATGAGGTGATCTCATCGTCATTAAATGATCATCTGTCGGATTTAAAAACATACATCAACGATATTCCACATTCGATTGAAAACATCGTTCAGGATACAGCTTCTAAATCCGAGTACAATTCCATTCTTGTAAAGCTTGCTGATGAGGTATCTGTTGCAAAAATTTTAATTGGGGACATAGCTGATGAAATAAAGGTGCGGCCCGCTACCCAATATAATCTACCGCCTCCCACCACTTGCTGCTCTGATTTACGCAGTGAACTCAATGCAGTGCTTACTCCAAATAATGGGTCTATTGGTAACTCGCCGGTTTCGCCCCTTAACGATATCATTGTGCTTAATGATAATTCGCCATCTACCTCTCTTAATAATGTCAATGTTAATTATGCTCTAACTAAAAATGCTGAATTGTTAAAGAATACAGCCTCCGATATAAGGACTTCTGCTCCAAATAGAGGAACTGATGTGCCACCTATCCTACCTGCTTCATTTGCTTCATTTCAATTGCACCCAAATTGTGGTTCCCAGTTTTTCCAACTCTCTTGACACCGAACTTATAGTTCTTAAGCTGTCTCTCTTAAGACACGACTTATACATACTTTGTTGTTATATTCCTCCAGATTGTATAAATATTGTTGATGACAAAGGTCAAAATTTATACGACCTGCTCATTTCAACTTCTAATTTTATCCATGGTAAGATGGAGCCTCTTGACGAATTACTACTTATTGGTGACTTTAACTTACCCAATATACAATGGGTATTAAACGATGTTAATGAAGACTATCTCCCACTTAATAACCTGACAATAAGAGAATCACTCTTTCTGGACACTATTTCATCTCTTGGTCTCAGTCAAATCAGTAATGTTAAGAATGACATGGGTAGGCAGTTAGATCTGGTATTTTCTACTGACACGGGTAACTTATTAGTTGAACCTAGCCCAGTTATAATGTCCACTCTTGACAATTATCACCCCCCACTACTAATTACATATTGCTATGAAACTGAAAACTTTACAAATTGTGACGAAACAGAATACTTTTTCAATTTTAGAAAGGCTAACTTTTCGGAACTTTCCAGTACACTTACATCTATTGACTTTAACACATTACTGGCTAGCAATAATGTTGACGAAGACGTTTCTAAATTCTATATAATTCTTTTCGATTTGTTTTCCTCTCACGTTCCCCGCGAGCGTCAGCGGCTCTCTAAAACGTGCCCACCATGGTTCAATAAAGAACTGAAGCGTCTAAAAAATAAAAAGAATAAATTGTGGAAAAGTTATATGAGGGACAAGGAGATTATAAGTCACAACAACTTCCTCACATCATATAATGAGTTCAAAGATCTTTCCTCTTCACTCTATGACGAGTATATTCAAAGTATGCGTGCGAAATTATTTAGTGACCCACGTAACTTCTTTAAGTTTATTAACATGAAGAAAAAAACGGACAAATACCCCAATACCATGAGGTACAAGGATTCTGCTAGTGATGATTCATCTGAGATTTGCGATATGTTTGCTTCTTTTTTTGACAATGCCTTTGTCTCGTCAAATTTTCAACCTCAAAGTAGCAACTTCAGTCATATGAACGACTCTCATAACGTTTCATTCACTATCCCTCCAATTTCAGAAGAGAATATACTTGATCATATTAATAGACTTCCAAATGACTTTACAACGGGTCCTGATGGGATCCCTCCAGCCTTAAGTCATGTTGCCTCTCCCTGGCAACCCCACTGAGAATTATTTTCCAAAAATCGCTCGATAGTGGTTGTTTTCCTCAGCTATGGAAAAATTCTTTTATCATACCTGTCTACAAAAAAGGCAGTAAAAAAGAAATCTCTAACTATAGGCCTATTGCAAAATTATCTTGCATGCCCAAGTTATTTGAATCTATCATCTACTCTCCGTTATCAATAATCTGCAAGAATTTGCTCTCTTCAAACCAACATGGGTTTGTTTTGGGTCGGTCTACAACCACTAACTTATTGGAATTTGTCTCTGATACCATTCACGGGTTTGTAAAAGGCAACCAGACAGATTGTATTTACACAGACTTTAGTAAAGCTTTCGACAAACTATCTCACTCCGTGATACTGTTCAAAATGGAAAAGTATGGGTTTCCCACAACGTTCCTAAAATGGACGGAGTCATATCTAGATAACAGAACATACCAAATCTATTTCCGCCATTCCATTTCTAGAGTCTTGAAAGCTTCGTCTGGCGTACCTCAAGGGAGTCATTTGGGCCCGTTGCTATTTATTCTATCTATTGACGACATTGTCTCCGTAGTGAAGCACTGCAAAGTCTTAATATATGCTGATGACATTAAACTTTTCGCTCAGATTAAATCTTTTAATGATTGTCAACTGATACAGGATGACCTCCACAAATTTTATGATTGGTGCAAAAACAATAATTTGGTACTCAATATCGACAAATGTGAGGTGATGACTTTCCACAGGAATCTGAATCCTATCTCTTATGTCTATGGGTTCTCGGCTTCCTCGATTCGCCGCGTTAATTCTGTCTGTGACTTAGGTGTCAAATGTGACCATAGATTGAATTTTAACTCTCACATAAGCCACATGGTATCTAAGAGTAGTTCTATGCTGGGCTTTATAAAACGTTGGTCCCGAGAGTTCTCGAATCCCTCCATAACATTACGTTTATATACTTGTTTTGTGAGACCACTTCTTGAATACGCTAGCCAGGTCTGGTCGCCTTTTTACAGTACACACATCATCCGTATCGAGTCTGTTCAGCGAAACTTCCTGCGTTTTGCTCTTAGGGACCTACCCTGGAATAACTCATTGATTCTTCCACCCTATGAGGATCGCTTGCAGCTCTTGAATATGCACTCGCTTGAGAAACGTCGCATGGTTGCCGATGTAATTTTTGTTCACCAACTCTTAAACGCGAATGCTGATTCCCCGTTATTACTTGACAAATCAAAATCAATTTGAGAAGGCTACCTCTGTTGCATGTCAACTCCTCAAGGTCTAACTTTGGCATGTATGAACCTATTAATCGCATGTGCATTAATGTTAATAATTTGGCTGAGTATTTTGTTGTTGACGACTCTAAGCATGTCTTAAAAAAACGTCTATATAATATTTAATCTTTTGTTAAATTTATTTTAATTTTTTAACTTTTTGTTCTATGTCGCATTGCATGACATTTCATCTGGTGTTTGGTCTATGTTTAGGGTAACATACTAATACTAACACCGACTAAGTGATGAAACGCATGTATTGTTGAGACGTTTATTTATTAAACGTGTCCATGCAGCGAGCTTGTGTTAAGCTGGTTCTGATAGTCAAAAAATAAAAAAACAAGTATTAGATAAAAATATCTCATTGGGAAAAAGATTACTCTAAAAAACTCTCTGAATTGCTTCTATGGAACCTGGCAGCGCTTCTTTCCTTCTTCGCTTTGTTACGTAGGCATGCGCGCAGTAGCAAGTGCTTCACTGCTGTTATTAAGAAGTGCTCTAGCAGGTATTTTTCAAAAATTTTAATGAGCCTTTTGAGTAATCATTTCAGTGCTTCTTCCTTAATCTCATAAAAAGTCTTCAAAACTGCTTTCTTAGAACAGTAGTAAAGGTGCTTGTGATTATTTGTGGTATTCACTTTTATGTAGTTGATGATAAGCCAATATTCTCCCTTTTATTCTCACTTTTATTAACCAAAACTTCAGATTACTTCTAACCATTCTGAACTTCACAATAGTGAAAAACTCCTCAGTTTAGTTTCGTGGAAAATTAGATGAAATCATTCCTCGTTGAACCTCTGCTGGAGCTCATAGAATATTCTTCTATCGAGCTTCCAAGTGATGGCTATAGAGAGATTACTAAAGAAGAGCAAATTATGCTTATTATGCCGATTTCGTGTTTTTATGTTCCTGAATTTTTTTCATGTTAATGTTAAGAGTAAGGCCGACTAGGCCTTTAGGACCATGCGGACACTCTGACCAGAGTTGATCTATTGTGCCTTCGCCTAAGGTGGTTAGGCAACATCAAGTCTTTTAACGAGCTCTTGGGGTTAGATTACAAACCTTACTTGGAGATATAAGTGTTCCCCCAGTGATTTCTAGTGTTAGACCTGCAAGCGCTGGACACTCACATATAACATGTATTTAAGTTTCATCTTCCTCTTCGCACAGTCGACACAGTTCACTCTCGGATTTGCCGATTTCCTTCAAGAAGTGACGGAAGGATCCATGAGCAGTGACTGTGTTAGAAAACAGTCTGAGTTACTGTCTGCTAAGTCCAATAAGTTGTCGCGTCTGCACAGGAGAGGGGTTAAAGAATTTCTTCGTCTGCCTGATACCAAGCACGTTACGCAAAACGAGATCCAGTTACCTGTTTTCCCACTTATGCAGTTCGTCCGCTTTTTTATTATCGTCTACTCCTTCCTGTCTGGGAACCTAAACCAAGGTTACTTGGTTGTCCCTAGGAGCTTCGAGTGGAAGCTTCAGAGTAATTTCGACTAAAAGATTTGAGTGGAAAGATCTAGGAGCGCAGCTTGGCTGTATTAACATATGTAGATGTTGGAGTATTTGCAGCCCTTGTTTAAGCTTTCCTGAGGTCCAAACTCTGTACCGTATACTTCCGCCTGAAAAACGGATTGTGAGGTACCAAGCGGTTTTGATATCCTTCCGGAATCCGTCAGTATACCAGACTTAGCCCGTCGCGGAAACTGGAGCCCTCTGTCTAGTATCTGTATTTTTTCATTCATGGTTACTTGGAAACCTCTTTGGAAGGAAAGTAGTCTTTTGGCCATAAATGTTGTGAAGGTATTGAGATGACACACACTGGAACTTTTCATTTTCAACAATTCTTTTTGATAGATAACCTAGAGGAAATTGTAGGAAAAGTTCAGATAATTAGTAAGTACGTAAGGTTTTAAAGAATTCAGATTTTTTTGAAAGGGTACATAATGGAAGTATTTCTTAAAACTATCCCGAATTTTTCCATTAACTTCATTGCATGTAATAATAGTGGGTAATCAAGACTTGTGAGTGCTAGAAGCAGGAAAGTACCACCATGCTTGAGACCCATCCCTTGCATTCACAAAAGAATATAGACTAACTCGATTTTTTTTTTCAATGAAAATTATATTTGTATTATCAATTACGGGTCACCCTGTATGTCATATGCAGTGAATAAATAACTAATAAGGAAGCGAGGTACTGTGCGAATACATGACAATGACCTATGATCGCGGTGGGGGGGGGGGGGGGGGGGTTGGAATATTTCCGACATTTCATATTTTATGAAATTGTAATTGCTGCCTAAATTACATCAGTCATTCAAAGGCAGCGCCAAGAATATTATTTGAAAATAAAGGAGCGCTAAAAATTTGCTTATTATCCACAGCAATTAGAATTATAAAAATGTTCCCCTTCATAATATCAGCACTTCATTCTTACCATGACGAAACGAATACAAAGACAGCACACTAATACATTTCGCCGAGTGGCTTAGGTTTTCATCCGATATGCCGTTTCCTTATTAGTTATTTATTTAAGAGCAAATCGGTTTTCGGTGTACTGCCACCTTAACTCAAAAAATCCGGCAATTCTTGCGCTAAGTGAATCCAAGGTCGTTTCTGATGCTGATATTAATCAGTATCACGTCCCTGGTTACAGCTTCGTGCCTCTTTTTTCTCAGCATAGAGGGATAGCAGTATATATTCGGAATGATGTGGCCTTTACTATTCTTCAAGATTTTCCTTCTGCTTATCCAGAGTTTAATTATATCTGGATTAGGTTCAAACTTCACAAGCACATCATATACTTCTGTTTCCTTTATCGCAGCCCAAATATGTCTGATGACGACACGGTATCCGTATTTGACAATATCTCCAACAATATTGATCATTTGCTTTCTGTCTCCCCCTCTTCTGAAATCGTCCTGGCAGGCGATTTTAATGTTCATAATATACCGTGGCTCAGACATTCTTCTACCACAAGTCCTGCGGGCCGTTTCGTTGAACTCTTCTGTGAATCATTTAATTTACAACAGCTGCACCAACGCGAATTCCCGATACAGCTGGTGATAAAGCTTATTTACTCGACTTATTTCTAACATCTCATCCGGACAAATATTCCATCTCAGTCGGTTCCCCTCTCGGAAATTCAGACCATTGCTTAACCACGGCTCAATTTACCACCTCAAACCTGTGCCGCTCTACTTCTCCACCTACAAGTAGGCTTCTTTGGCACTATAAGAATGCTGATTGGGAAAGTCTCAATAAGTATCTTAGAGAAATTGATTGGTCGGTCTGTTTTGCTTCGAGGGATGTTGATGAATGCACATTAGAATTTAGTAACATACTAAATCTTGGCATGCGTGAATACATTCCGTATTCTTACAGCAGATCTCAACAACAGCATGATCGCTCCTGGTTTAACGATAAGTGCAACCAAGCTATAAAAGCGAAAGAGTCTGCTTTTCGCGCCTATCAATTGAATCCATGTCCGGAAATGAAACAAGTCTACAAGACTGCACGGAACACCTGCAAGTCCATTATCCAGAGAGAAAAATTTCTTTTTGACCAGAATATTAGACAAAGAATCCTGGCGAGCCGCAAAGGTAGCAAAGGCTTCTGGTCCCTGGTCAAAACCATCAGGAACAACTTCACCAGTTCCTATATACCTTCACTACTTAATAATGGTGAAGTGATTGTTGACTCCCTGGATAAAGCTAATATTTTAGCTGCTAGATTCGCTTCAACTTCTTGTCTTCCACCTACTTCACAAACACCTGTTTTGCATCCACCGTGTCAATGTGTACAAGAGCCAATACACGTTCGTACGAGGGATGTGTTCAGGGTCCTTAAGGGGATCAACGTCTCCAAAGCCACAGGTCCTGATGGGTTTTCGCCTCTGTTAATTAAAAGCTGTGCCTCATCCTTGGCTAAACCTCTGCGCAAACTATTCTACTTGTCTTATTCGACAGGAAAATTTCCAACTGCTTGGAAGCTAGCTCACGTTCAGCCTATTCCCAAGAAAGGGGAGGGTAGCGATCCCTCAAATTATCGACCAATTCCGATCACTTCGATTCTTTCAAAGCCAAAATGGCTTCCGAGCTGGACACTCATCTGGAGACTTGCTGACCTTTCTTACGGAACGTTGGAACCGTAGTCTTCATAATTTTGGTGAGTCTAAAATCGTTGCCCTAGATATTTCAAAAGCCTTTGATAGAGTCTGGCATCCAGCCCTTTTAGCCAAACTTAAAGCACTTGGTCTCTCCCCTCCTTTTCTATTATGGATTGAAAGTTTCCTATCTAGTCGCCAAATACGTGTTGTATTAGATGGCGTTACATCTGAACCGCATCCCATAAATGCCGGTGTGCCTCAAGGCTCTGTTATCTCTCCAACTCTCTTTTTAATTTTCATTAATGATCTGCTTTCCCTTACTTTCAATCCCATCCATAGTTTCGCAGATGACAGTACTCTTGATTTCGCTTACTCTTTTGACACTCTTCCGGAATCCAGGGGGAATGCCGCATGTGTTAAACGAGATTGCATGACTAGATCATTGAATAACGATCTTAACAGTATCCTCGCTTGGGGCAAAGCAAATCTCGTCGAATTCAATGCATCTAAGGCCGAGAGCTGTCTCATCTCATTAAAGCAAGATCATAACTTAACCGTCACTAAGCATTCTTGGCATTAATATTTCCAGTAAGTTAAACTGGACAGATCACATCTTCTCTGTTGCCAAAGAAGCATCGAAATGTCTTGGATTTCTGAAAAGGTGTAAGAAATATTTCAGCCCGTCAAATCTAGCGCTCCTCTACAAGTCCTACATTAGACCTAGAATGGAATACAACTCCCATGTATGGGCCGGGGCTGGTCGCACAGCCTTAGCTTCATTGGATATTGTCCAAAAGAGAGCCTTCAAGCTCATTGGCGATTTGGCAATAACTTGTCATATCGACTCACTCGAGCACCGCCGCAATGTTGGATGCCTTTCGCTCCTTTATCGCTATATGCATGGTCAATGTTCTGATGAAATATCTAGTCTAATCCCTTGTAGAATGACTCCTGCACGCAATACTCGCGCTGCAAACCGAGCACATCCTTTAACCCTTGAAATTACTTTCGGCCGTTCAGTAAAATTCCGTGATGCTTTTTTATCCCGAACAGTGCGAATGTGGAACAGCTTACCATCTTCTGTGTTTCCTCCGGCATACAATCTGCGGAAGTTTAAGGGCGACATACATCGGCACCTCCGCCACTCTCCTCATATCCCCTAATCCTTTCCCTATCTCCTTCCTGCCATGCTGTGCTTTGCATCATAGGGTATCCCCTGAGCTTGGCTTAATAATATAAAAAAAAAAAAATGGTCATATGCAATAAAATGATTTATAAATTTCATTAAAAATTTTCTGTTGTTAATTCTGTAAATTTAAAAATTCAGAAGTATTTTATGGTGGTTCTTTACTTTGTATTGCTCCCAGAACTCCAGAATCCCTTTTGTACTCCGGCAAAATTTTCATAAACCTCCTAAGTTTGTCATTCCGTTTGTAACGCCCAGAAATAATGCTAGTAGAGAAAAATGGATTGGACACCCACGTATTAAATTAAAAGAAATTTTGATTTTTGCATGTCCGTTCGTCCGTCCGTCCGTCCGTGCGCACGATAACTCGAGAAGGCGGACACTTAGAAAACTGAAATTTTGTACACGAACTTTAAAAAAAAAAGTTAAAATTAAGTTCGAAAATTTGGCAAATCGGGAAACTCCTTCGTGGGGTTGCCATACAAAAATCTCGTTTTCCACTGTATATTTGGATACTGCCCGAGAACGCGTTGACATAGATAGCTGAGCATGGTACAGGGTGTTTTCATATTAATACCAAAAAAAATTTAAAAAATAGGATAAATCGGGCAACCCATTCTTGGTGTTGTCATATAAAAATTTAGGGTTTTTACGGATACTGTGAAAACGATCAGTCCTAAATATCTCTCTTTTACTAAAAACTTCTTCAGAATATGAAGTCCTATAAAATTAATTAATTATTAATTAATTATTTTTTGTGTCTGACGAACCGTTCTAGAAATATATGCGAAAAACTACTACAAAAATAAAAAATTTTCAAATGGGTGACCATACGAAATTTCATAGGGGCATTCATCTAGGGTATCATAAGAATTGGTCTTAGACCAATTTTAGCTTTTTTCCTTGTTTGATTTTACAATCAAGGTGTTGTCTATAGTTTGTGTGCTTCATCGGCATCTAAAACTAAATAAAAAAACACCGGCTTATAACCGCAAGGCTGCCCCGTTTGTGAACAGAATTTTGGTTAGTTTTAATCAACAATAAGAACGAGAGCACTTACAAATCACCCACACTTTGTTTAATTTTTGCGCATATTTCTGAATTTGCGTATAAAATAAAACAATTGAAAACTGAAATAACCGCTGTGTGTAGGGACATTAAAAAATAGTTCAAAACAAATATAGAATTGTTAAGGTTCTTACTGATTACTATTTTTTCTGTCAAAGAAACCAAAATTTTCGATAGAAAAATTGTCTAATGAATTACAAAATTTCATGGCAGTGCAGACATAAGTAGGTAATTCGCGTCTCATTAACATAATTTATGATGAAGTTATGGATTCGAATATGTGATATACCACAACACGCAACAAAAATTATGTGAAAATGTGTCATGCACGCATAGCTCATCTGAAAATAAATGGTCGATGATAAAAACTAAATACCAAACAATTTTTCATCTCCTTGGATTTCGATTTTTTCAAACCATAGTAACGTCGCGGAAATTGCTTGAGGACTTTTTTCTTCTACTTACATATTACCAGGGATGTTGTAATGGAATTCTTGTGGGTAGTGGTAGAAAACTAGTATGCATAGACTCTCGACATTTTCACATTTTCAGTAATTTTACACCGTCAACGTCGTCGTCTTCGTCTCCTAATATCAAATAAATTGATTTTAAAGCAAAAGCGGTATTCCTAAAAATTAATCTGATCAACAGCATGAAATTGGTTCACCATGTGATGCAGAACTTATTTGATGCAGTAGCAGAACGTTCTGCTAAATATTTGATTATGTGTGCAATGTAAACAGTATTGGCTTGATGCACGGTTCATAGACTTGATTATCTTATGCAGCGGTGTAAACTGAGTAGGGTAATTTTCTCATGCTAATTGATATTTACGTAACTAGTCTTGATATATGAATGAATTGTGGTATGCAAAGAAAACTAGATACAATTACTACACAAACAACTAGGTAAAGTAAAAAAAAAAGTTAATTTAAGCAGAATATATGAGAAGGCCATTCCAAAACGTTCCTAGTTTAAACTACCAAAGTAGGCACAATAATCTTATGATGTTATATTCATTTTTATATACATGTATCAGGTGTAAAAAAGGGACCGAAAATATCTGATATTTTGAAAATTTTAAACAAAAAAAGCTGGGATAAATCATGAGCTTTTGAAAACTTAACTTTTTATTAAAAACCAAGCTGGAAATGCTTTTTATTTTATCTGACAAAACTATAAAGCCAGTTGGCTTTTTATTTTTTCGAGCTGGAAGTAAGAGGCTTTGAAGCCAGAAGTATAAAAAGCCAAGTTGGCTTCTTATCTTCAGGGACCGAATCAGTTATGAATTTTTACGAAAAAAGCTTAATTTACTTGTTTTTCCTGGCCGGTAATAGTTTCGAAGCTAGAAAAGCAAGCGCAACGGCTTGATGCTTTTTTTTGAAAAAAATATAAAAAGCGAGCCCAGCTTTTTATTTTTTCTAGTCAAGCTGGCTTTATAATTTTGCCAGATAAAATAAAAAGCCTTTCCAGCTTGATTTTTTTTTAGCTTCAAATTATTATCGGTAACAAGTAAAGTTGGCTTTTTTCGTAAAAAGTGATAATAAGCTTCTAAATAAATGCAGTAGCTCCGAATAATATTAAATAATTAAATAATAATAAATAATAATTAAGTAATAAATTAAATAAGGGGAGCTTTTGGCCGATCACTTAGGCACAGTTTTGGAACATGAGATTTTGGAATTGGCCTCCTCCTATGATGAAATGAATTGAAAATGTCGTTAGAAACAAAATACTAAAATTCAACTAGAGTGGATGGTAACATGACTTTTATTTTAACTCTAAGAGGCGCCAAAAAACCAGCTCTGTCAATATAGGCTTTATGTGTAACAATCTGTTTACCTTAGGTAAAAGAGCAATCTCAGACATATCTTTTAGCAGATTCTTTTAAAAATTCCTAAATAATGAAGGCCCAAGTGCTGAACCTTGATAGATAAACTATGATGATAGCAAGAACTTATATAGTTATAGTTAAAAATTAAGAGGAAACCAAAGTGGTATTTTCAATAGGTAGATTTGGTAGCATACTTAGATCGATTCAATAAATTATTTTTTTAACCTTCAAACTTTTGACATGAAATCTGTTAGGTTAATTAAATCACATTAATTCCCATAAACAACTATTTTATTGTTAATTCAAATAAATAATTCACGGGCCCAGGCATTCACAAAGAGGAATTCCCACCTTTCATACAACTTTAGGCCCGATACCTCCAATATGAGAGTTGTCTCAACCGATGCATTATGATAATCTGAACATTATTAACAATGTTTATTTCTATCTAGCGGGGAAATGAAAGTTTTGGCGATCGGATGTAGCTTGAGCGACTTTCTTGGGTGAAAAGTGAACTTTTGTACGTCTCGTGATGGAATTTGTGCATCGTGGAATATGACTTCCTATGAGAAAAATCTTCACAACAGGGCATTAATTACCATCGAAGAAAATAAAAAATAAATATAAATATATAAATATTGGCGAAATGTAGTAGCTGGGGTGTATGTTACCCAAGTGCACGAAAATGTGTTCGGCGAGACCTTGCAACATGCGGATTTGGAACCATCCTTCGTCGGAGTTTCCTACCCCCTACCCTAAGAGAATGCAGAGAAAAACCTTCTTCTACGAATTGTAGCTGGTAACGTGCTGAGGCGAAAAGTGAAACCCGTATTCTGATCTTACATAACCCTACCGAGTTTGACCCAATCTAAACTGCGAAGAATCTAGCACCTCAGTTCGAATAAAAAAGACGGAAATGCTAAAAAAGTAAGTATTGGGATGGTTATAAATAGCTATTTAAGTCTCCGGGTATAGGAGGGTGGGTACCCAAACTTCTTCTCAGGACCTAAGGACTTTGGTTCTGTACTAGATTTTCCAAAATGTATTAGATCTAACTTTGGCGCCCCTACCCCCCGCTTTCTCGCGCTAGATAGAAACAAACATTGGTAATAAATATGTTCAGAGTATCATAGTACATCATTTAAGACATCTCTCACTGGAAGTGTCGCACCTAAAATTGACATTCCCATTTCATTTTCGAGATCCGACATGACACCGTCATATATGGGGAGTCTGTTATTAAATGCTTGAGATCATAAATAAACAATTAAAAAAAAACAAGAGTGGACCTAAGACAGATTCTTGAGTTATAACGGAACTGATCCTAAAGCGCTCATTATTACGTAACACGTTTTGAAGACAATTTCTTAGAAGATATTAAATTGTTATAACAGCGGAAGGCTACTTAATCAGCGCGATGAGAGTTTACAAACTGAGTACGGTCAATTAGGTATTTTAGCCTAGCAGTGTATAAAAGTTTCATAGTTTGTAAACGATTTAAATAGTTGATTAATTTAGTATCCACCGTATCTCATTACAAAGATTCTCTTCTTATCACCTAAGCGATAGTGAACCGAACAAAACAAGAAAAAAAACAGCGATTGTTCAAGCATGTGTTCCATAACAATTAGGCATGAATATAAACCCTTCGAAAAGTAGCATTTAAGTAAAAAATGCTAGAAATGTGATGTCACTAGCTCGAGATAACATGCCCCTTAAATTCATCAATTTATGGATCTTTTCTCCTAATATTGAAGTAGACAATAGTCGTGCTTATTGCAAAGAAACCACACCCTTCTCTTTTAGGTATACTATGATTTTTATTTTACTAGCGTTCCATAGGTGAATTTTCCTTCGAGTCATAGCTGTGAATCTGTGCTCTAAAAATTCTGATTTGATAAATGCGCAGCTCCAAGTATTTATGTCATCGCGTTGCGGTCTGGCGTTCGATTTTTGACAAAAAACGACTTTTTTTTTATTAAAATAGCCCAAAAGAAACATGATCAGCAGAAAATATAAATAACGATATAATTTTTTTATCGAGCCCGCCATTCTGTTTTGCCAGCATTGAATGGCACTATCTTAGTTTTCGTACTCTATTTGACTTCCTAGTCCTAGTTCCTAGTCCTTCCAATGTTATGCAATGCACTAAAGGATACCTTCTGGTGCTTGGTTGGATTACATAAAAAAGAAATGCGTCATCCATAATGAACTTGGCATACTTAGATTAACTTATATAGTACTAGTCTCTCTGGATTTTAATAAAGTTTCGGTTCTCTAAGTAACCATAAATTAGTCTGTAATCATCCGGCACTAAAAAAGTATTAAAGGTTCAAGATTACTTTTCTACTTCTAATCAACTTCCCTTATGGTGTACCTCAAGGATCCCTACGAGATCTCTGCTTATTTTAACCTTCAATAGTAACCGTTATTTTATTGTGAATGGTTTTGATTCTCAATTGTACTGCTCTAGAGTCGTACCTTTAGTCTATAGCAAATCCACGTTTAATCACTCCATAATGGGCTCGCAATTAAACCAAATAAATCTATATGTACCTCAGTACCAAAAACAGAGGTTATGTCGTAAAATCTGATTTTCTTCTAGTTTTGTTTAATAATTCCAAATTTGCCGTATATTGATTTTGTCAAGAAATTAGGAATTAAATGTAATTCTTAAGCCTAGTTGCCATTTACATGAGTTGTTTATCAGTTGATTTTCGAGAGAGATTTGCTATGACTCTTATTATCCTTGACTTAGTCCTAGTTTTACCAAACTGAATTCTGTGTATCGTCCTGTCAAAGACAAATAAACTGCAGTGGCGATCCTATAATTAGAGCTTACACATATATTTTGGTTCCTTACCTACATATGTAATGGAAACCTTGAGGCCTCAATATATGATTCGTTGTAGGTTTACATTATTCTATATGTTTTTTATTTTTAAATGCAAAGGGGCGAAAAATCCCAAGCACGGAGGCCAGGGTGGCTCATTGTGCTAACTTGCTAAAAACAAAAGAAAAGAAGTTCTCAACAAGACCATTCTGTCCTCTTAATGAAGCGAATCAGATCTAGGTGAGGTAAGCTTTTTAGCTCATCCACAGATAACAGGGCGAACCCGAGCGTATTCAGCTTGCTCCGGGCGAAGGCTGAACAAGCACTTAGAACGTATTCGGTTGTCTCAGGCTGAGGCAGGAAACTTAGGGCTGTCAACAACATCTATGTTAGATGAGCGGGAATCGATCTGTGGTTGGTGATAATGCCAACCACAGTTCTGTATTTATTTTCTACCTAACCTAAAGGGAAAGTCAGAGATCTCCCTATTAGGCCCACTAAGAAAAAGTTTTGTACAACCATCGCTGCTAATGCTTGATGCATACACCCGAGGTTGCAACGCCTACAGCGAGTTCCGGTCCAAGAAAAGAACTAGAGCCGTACTTAGCTAGCAGGTCGACCTTCTCATTCCACATGATATCCATGTGTCCGGATGCCCACTGTAGGGATACCTTGTTGCAGACTCACAGCTTATCCAATCACTCCAGTAATTTAGATGTTATCCGAGGACCACTCAGAGCCATCAAGGCTGCCTGACTATCCGAAAGGATGGTAATGTCCTTTCTCTGGCTTTCCATATCAAGGGCTAACATCGCTGCCATTGTGATGGCGAAGAGCTGACGCTCGAGTGCAGTAGAGTGTCTTCCGAGTGAGTACTCCAAACCAATGCCTCTATAAGTTAATTTGCATTAAGTTTCCTGGACATAATTCATATAATTCTCCCAAAAATCTATTCAAGAGATTGTAATAAAAATAAATGAATTATCGGAAGTTCTCCAAGGAGTGGCAAAATATTTTTATATAGGAAAGTCACCTATTTTCCATGGCGTTATGATTAATTTTTAAAAACTCCTGAAATATTACTCGACGCAAAATTCATAATAACATTGCTCCACCGAAATTTTGTTAATTTTTAAATATTCATCGATGGGCAGTGCGTAAAAGATTCCAAACTTCCTGGATTAAATTTACTTCCATAATTCACACATAAACTGAATCCACAATCTATTTATCCCCGAACCATTATAATCCCCGATAGATTAAATATATGTAGATGTACTGTTTTCACATACAAAATGCTCTTTCTGTTTTTGAGACTTATATCCTTTTGTCGATGATAGGCCTACTGCAGATGTGTACAAATTTTATTTAAATATATTCGAAGTAGATATTTCCGTTTCTATAGAGCTCTGACCTAAATAATTTATAAAGGAAGGCTATGCTATATGAGGTTAACATTTGCAGAATATAGTTCTATCATGAACCTGGATTATTCATGCTCATGCTGCATTCCTATAGTTATTTTCCTATCCGGAAAAGGGTGAATGGTACCCTCTATTCACTTCTCTAGTATACTGTACTATATGTAGTATGATAGTATACAAATTACTTTGGAGGATTTGCCCTGTTTGATTAGGGCATAGATTAGCATTGAAATAGAGTTTTCGCATGATTCCCCCCACCTCGGGTTGTTCAATGTAAGTAGTAAGGAATTCACTACTGCAGTTGATGGTTATAAAATCAAAGGTAAGGGAATAAGTTTAAACAGTTTACGTGGACTGAATACGGATCATAGTGCAGCATTCAAGTGTAATTTTGAATTCTTGAGATCCGAATATACCGATGTTACAATAATTGTGAAAGTTGTAGGAAATTCGGATGTGTTATGTATTATGTACGTATGAAGAATTTGTGCTGAATGAAAGTTAGGAAATTAGAGAGATATTATGTAGGTGTGTGTGGGAATTGAGCAGCATTTTCAGAATATTGTGTGGAATGTGATGAATTCTATTCAATGTAGTTTTAATTATTTTCATCAAATATCTACTATTAAATGAAAAGAGCGCGTGTTTATTTATAAAGTTCATCTTGAAAATTGGGACTTCGAGTTTTGATGAAGCTACTTTCCTTAGATGCTATTTGATTAGGTCTTGACTTTAGGAAAAGTTATTAAGGTTGGTAATAGGAGGTACGAGAGTAAAATATTATCAAATGTGATGAATCTATCGTTTCTGGGTGCCAAAAGGCAACTTAGCTGAGCCATAAATGAAAGCAAAAAAGAAAAAAAACTAATTTAGACAGTATTGAAGGGGTAATTAGAGGTTAAAAGCTCATTTACGGGGTGATTTCGGTTAACACTAAATTTTGATGATATGGGCCGAATTTCAGTATGAAAGAGCGATTAGTTAGGCATAGGCTGTGGAAAACTCATTTGAGAGGTAATAGGGGGTAAGTGGGTATTTTTAATGAAATGGCATGAATTCACCATTTTCGAGTACCAGAACGCCAATTAGTTTGGTTAGCTTACTCAATTTTGGAAAAACTGTAATTTTGGAAAATATTGTTTTATTATTGAGGTAATTAGCGGACAACACTCAATTTTTATGAAATGGGCTAATTACTATCTTGATCAAAAAGTTTCAGCACTTTATTTAAAAAAATTAGAAATATTTACAAGTTTATTCATTAAAGTTGATTTTGTCCAGAACCAAATACTCTCCATCAACGGCAACGCACTTGTGCCAGCGTTTGATGCAATCCTCGAAACATTTTTTATATTCGGTTTTCAGTATGGCCCTTCAAATCTCGTTTCCCGGAGCAGTTTCTTGAGTTGACCGGGGTTTAGATATTACGTGATTTTACGATGGTATGTCATTTTCAAAAAATCATATCTCGAGAACCGAGAAAACGATTTTTTTTCAGAATTTTTGATTGGGACATTTCTCTTGAATATTCTTTCTCTTCAGGAATCAAATCACTTATTACCTCTCATTGCTCATACTGAAATATATCGCTGATTGTCAGCGAATAAAATTTGAGTCCACCTCTGTGTGTGAAGAAAAGTTTATTTTCTACTTTTTCATGCGGCTTGGCCTCAGTTTTGCTTGAAAACTCGTTTTTTACTTATTTTATTTTCTGCCTTTTTCACATTAACTAAATTGTTATTACGTGCTGCATGGAGATATTTTAAAACAACTTTATGACGGCTGAAAAGACACTGATTTACTGAATTTTCCCGATTTTCCATGTTTTCCACAGACTTTCCCTATTACTATGAATTTTCCTCGATTTTTCCTGCTAGCTTTCATGATTGTTGAAGAGAAAGTATTGATGCCAGTAGGACGGAAAAAAATGATTCCGCAGAGCTTATAAAACTTTTTTGTCGGAAAATTTTCAGGAAAAGTCGGAAAATTCCGGAAATTCCAGAATAATTGGAAAGTTCTGCACTTTTCCTGAAACAGGTTTATCGCTAATCATATCGATGAAAATTTTTCCGATGATTTTTCCGCTTTTCCGGGTTTTCCATGGAATTTTCCACAAAAGCAACTTTATGGAACTCATTTCGCTCTACTACTTTGTCTTAGGTTGCAAAACGCTCAAACGCTTCATTGGTCGGAAAAACTCCGGATAAGCGTTTTACATGAATTTTCCTCGATTTTTTCTGCAAGTTTTCACCATTGTCGGAGAGAAAGTAATGACGCCAGTTGATCGTGCATAATTTAGAAAACTTTTTTACTGGAAAAGTCGGAAAATTCCGGAAATTTTTTTCGGAAAAATCGGAAAACTCGGATTTATGACTAATCAAATTTGTACCAAATTTTCAAATGATTTTTCCCGATTTTCCGGGTTTTCCATGGAAATTTCCGGTTCAAATTTTCCTAGAGTAAATTGTCACGCGACATGAACTTGTGTGCCAAATTTCAGCTCGCTGTGATGACGAAAATTGGGTCTATGAGAGTGTCAAAAATAGTAAAAAATAAATATACAGACAAATTCGTGTACGAGTTAAAGGGAATGGAGTCAAAAATAGGCTGGTCCGCTCTCGTGATATGATTTTTGAAAATTACGCTTCATCGTAAAATCGTGAAATTTCCTCCTTGGGGGATCCATTAATATCGGGGTTGCATTTATTTTAGACCTTGGGGCGGTGGTGTGCTATCGGAAACTGCAAGTTTGATGCATTTGGCTGTGCCATTTTAGTTGAATTGGTTGCCGCAAATATAATTTCGATATGAAAATAAATTTCTGTTAAACTATTAACAATTGTTTTTTTTTGTTTTTTTTTTTTTAATTTGTGAGGAAAGTAACTAGATACTATATAAAAAAAATAAAAATAAATTTCCATAGGACTTGCCATATTGACTTGCGTTGCGAGACTCTCTCCACTATGGTGTTCGTCAAAAATTTACAAGTGTATCGCTTTTTACTACCATCTGTTCTGTTTTTTTTTTATATTTGTCTTATTTTGTATCATGAAATTTTCGACGACCAGTAGTAGGTAGTTATTGCTGGTACAATATCTGCCGTTTCAAAAGATGAAATAATGTTAGTAAAATTTCTAATATGTTGGGTCAACCATGATATAACAAGAAAAACATTAATGCCGGATTATATTCCGATTTAAGTGGTTTACAAATTGCGACATATAGCGGATTAATTTTCTGAGAGATAAAAATGGGTAAGATAAGATTTATTTCTACTCCATTATATCTCATGTAGTCTGCCATTTCTATACAAAACTGTAATTCATGATTATCATATTACAGATTGTCCGTCCGAATTAAAGTGACCAACAGAACAAAAGATCTAGATAAAGTAAGCAAAGAATTATATTCCTATGCCAGGAAGGTGGGAAATACTTACGCTGACCCTATATAAACTTGGCAGTTATGTTCTTTTTTTTAAAGGACAATGTAAAATAGCCCCTTGAACTTTAATAAGCCCCTTAATAAACTTCAAGTTATTGCAAGTAAATACCTTAAACAATTCTAGCAATTGCAGAATTTAACATACTTAACACATAAATAATTCTAGACCAACGGTATACTCTACAGTTCATTACAATTCACCTGTGTATGACCTACACTCAACATATATTAATCTGACCACTTGTTGCTGTCAACACATATATACATAAATATGTCTGTATGTCAAATTTATACCTTTAACTAGTTCAAAATAGCTTGACTCTTCTTGTTTGACGAACTTAACATGACAGGTGGCATCCAATAAAGGAAAATTGGTTGAACGTGGCGAATTTAATGTAGGGATGATGTTGTTGTTGCTGCTGCTATATTGAACACAGGATACCTACTCTGGTGGGATGTTAAATACCTGTCAACGTTGTTTCGCTGAATATTTCGAGCTTATTAGCATACTGTCATCATGTTAGAGTTAGTTACACATACATACATATATATATTTACGTATCAATTACTGGGTGCTGCAAATGTTTGAATTTAATGAATAAAAATGAAATATGTGGTTAGAATATTAGTTGACTCAAAAATTAGTTAGTCTGTGGAATGATTTCTTTTTTAATCATGATATAAACTAAGAGTTGGCAATCAAAATACTTGCGTCATTTCATACACGAAATTCTCCATCTTATCATACTCTCTTAACATCGGTGATAACTAATTTGGAAGTTTATCTGGCCTAGTAATGGAAGATGCTGCGGTACGGCCGCCGAAGGCTTGCAAGAAATCAGTGGAAAAATGTAGGCTGCTTTTTGGTGTGGCAGCATATTTCTTGTACAATAGTAAAAATAGCAGAAAAGTTGGCTGTCGCGAAAGTGGTGGTAGATGGCAATAAATACGCGCGAAAATATGTGAAACTTATGTAGGGTTGGGTGGGGTAAAAAGTGCCGCGGGTAAGAAGTGCCATACTTTTAATATCTCGTAGTATAAAAGGGCTATAAAAAAGAACATACATGCAAGGAATGCACTTGGCATGGGGTAATTTTCGCCACATAGCCAGTCGCTACCAGGCATTAGGTAAGAGCCCACATGTTATGGTGCTATTAATTTGGCAAAAAGTAAAAAAAAAACATCGTGTCGGACATTTTAGTTTCTTGCTGAATGTGCTCATCATGGTTAAGTAAAGTAAGAACCCTTATATTAATATTTTCTTTGTGAGCACTCTGATACTACTTAAAATTATAAATATTTTGTTGTCTATCAAAAAACATGTTCTTGTACCGATCGGGGTAAAAAGTGCCGCGGGGATAAATTTTAAGTATAAGGCAGATAACGAAGACTAAAGCCTACAACTACCTCTTTATATATTAATAACGACCTGAATTGCAATGCGGCTATAAAGATTTTTCCAAAAAGAAAATATAAAAATAATGCACCTGAAACAACGGTAGACTATCATATTAAATAAGAATGTTCGTGTGTATTGAATATTTATGATTATTTTTTATGTTATCAATAAATATCGATAACAACGTTACAGACTCCGTTTTTTTATTCTTCTTAGCAAGTTGCAACAGGTGGAATTTTTTTCCCGCAAGAGGGGTACAAAGTACCTAACGACTTACATATCTAAAGTCAATTAATAACGTAAAATAATTAAATTTTTACATATATTTGTTTTTTGTATTGGTACATGAACCCCTAAAGATTGTATGTTTAAATTATGATATAATTTGACCTAAAAGTTTATGATATATTGACGACAATTCAAAAAGTGGCACTTCCAGCCCAACCTTACCCTTCGTCATACCATAAAGGAAAATTAAATATTAGAGGAAGTCATCAAAATTCCATATACGAAAAAGCAGACAAAAATCTTGAGCCAAAAGGCCTGGAGGAATAAATCTGCACATCATACACATCACCAATATATTTTTTACGCTCAACCTAGTTGGGTTGGTTAAATATCATTATAAGGTTGATGATACCCACCCAGGATTGAAAGCAATTTTCCAGCAAGCCGCTCTCGAAACAATCTGTAGACTTGGAACAGACTATAAACTCCGATGCGGCACGACGATTGACAGAGCTTACGCATTTCACTAAATCAATATTTACTCGGTAACTGTGATTGCTTGCGCTACATCCATTTGGAGAATTTTTTAAATATGCAACAAGAAAAGTCCAGCAAGTATTATCACATCATCTATGTCTATGGCGTGTAGCGCCTAGCTTGTCATTTTCTTTTTCAATGATTCCATGAGAGCAGATTCGTCGATTTTACAAATTTTTTTCATTCAAGTGACATATAGACATCGGCTCAGGTGATAAAGAATATGACAAATTCTTTGCAATATTTCAATTCCAATTTCAATTTATTATAGATATAAATGAAGCACAAGTGAGTTATAAATACTCTTAAATATGTGCCTACTCTAACTAATTAAACAGAATAAAAGAAATAAAATAAGTCTCTTACATTCTAAGCGAGGGTATTAATTTAAGGAAGCAAATACAACTATCATTAAAAGAAGAGAGAAAAAAAAGTATATGTATATGTATAAAAAAGATATAAGAATGCAGAAAAAAAAATAGCTAAGTAGGTATTATAATACTAAAGATACAGAAAATATGTACAAGAACAAGAAAGCATTGTTACTAAAAAAAAAGAAGAATAAAAAAAAAATTACATAATTTGTTAAACTACAAAAATATTTGAAACTTTCTGACTTGGTTATATGGTTATGGTTAGAGGAAGTGAATTCCAAAGTCTGACACCATAGACGAAGAAAGATCGAGAACTAATTGAGAGTCTATGATGGGGAGTTTTCGATAAAAGCGTTCTTTCAGAATGCAAAAACTTAAGTCGACTGCCAAGGTAATCCGGGTACTGCAAGTTAAGGATCTTAAATATCACGAAGCAAATACGGAATTTTAGATAGTTATCCAAAGTGCAACCAAGAATTTTCCTCGAGTATTGCGAAATATGTTCATATCTTCTAATACTAAAGACATACCGAGTACATGAGTTAAATGCGACATTTAATTTTCTACGACTCGAGTGATCTAAGTGACAATATACAACATCAGCATAGTTGATAATTGGTAGTAGTAGGCATTTCACAAGTCGAACACTTATGGTTTGTGGCGTATATGCTGAGTGACGTCATTATGCCTTTAGTCCACCATAGATCCTACCTACAACACCATCGATATGGTCACACCAAGATAACCGATTATTGAAGATTAAGCCAAGATTCCGAGCATTAGTTGAAAACGGTATAATCATATTATTTATAATAACTTGTGGAAGGTCAGTATAGGTTAAATTGAGATAACAAATGAGCATAGCCTGAGATTTGGATGGGTTGAGTCTGAGCTAGTTATGTTCAGCCCACCTACTTATGCATAGAAGATCTTTGTTTAGCTCAGTAATTGCGCGTGGGATATCATTAATGGGAGCAGATGTATAAAGTTGTACATCATCAGCATATAACTGCAGTGAACATTTATTAATGTGATTTTCCAGATCATTTATGTATAGACTGACGAGTAGAGGACCTAAGATAGATTCTTGTGGCACTCCTGAATTGAGAGAACAGAGCTTGGAAGATTTCGAGTTACAAACAACTAGTTGCTTCCTATTAGTTAAGTAATCATAGATGAGGTTAGCCGCAGGACCAGCAAAACCAAATTATACAACTATAGCTTATTATAAAATCAAGTAGGGTAAGGAGAGTTTCTTCTTTATTTTCCATACTACATCTTATCGTATATGAGAAGAAGTAACAATGAAGTTGTGCTGTGTTTGGCTCTGAAACCAGAGTGGATAAAACTGATCGAGTTATTAATATTAGCATGGTCGATGATTTGTTTGTATAAGACTTTTTCATATACATTGGACAATGTAGGAAGAATGGTAATAGGTCTATAATATTCCGGGGACGATGCTTTGGACTTCTTTCTAATAGAAACAACAAGCCAAGCTGAAGGGAAAGAAGCAGTAGTGATCGAAAAATTAAATATATGTCTAATATGATTGATTAAGGATGGCAATAATAGTTTCAGGAAACGCATTTCAATACCATCAGAGCCTGTAGCATTTGATTTAATAGATTTAAAGGCATTTAGAAGCTCAGTGGTACAAATACTCCAAAAAGAGAAATTATTTGTAGTATTAGAAATAGGGAGATCGGAAGTATCTACTACCACTGAGGTTGAGCCCGGGGTAAAATATACATTAAGCAAGTCAGGATAAGGTACACATTCCTCGCTCCCTCTAATGATATTAAGCTTATGAATGTTATTCCAAATATCAATATTTTGTTTCATGGAGACAACTCGTAAACAACAAACGAATCTATGTGTTTCTTCACTTCTTTCAAATTTTAACTGGTTTCTTTGTAGAAGGAATGGACAAAGGGGAATGCCCACTTTTCATACAACTTTAGGCCCGACACCTCCAGACATGAAAGATATCTTAAGCGATGCATGTTTATTTCAATTAAACGGAGGAAAACTTTGGTGGATGTAGTTTAAGCTAGTTTTTTAGGTGAAAGGTGGACTTTCTACTTCTCGGATTGTAGCTGGTAATGAGCTGAGGTGAGCAGTGAAATCCTTTTTCCGATCGGACATAACCCTACCGAGTTAGAGGCGATCTAAGGTGCGAAACATCTAGTACCTTAAAGAGGGAATTGTTAAAAGAAGTGAGTATAGGGATGGCTATAAATTTGGATCCGAGTATAGGACTGTAGGTACTCAAACTTCTTCTTACGACCTAAGGAATTCGATGCTGTAGCCCAACTAGCATTTAAACCTTAGAGTAGTGAAAAATTAGTTTTGTCACTAAAGCTCAGTGATAACCACTAAAACTTTCACCTCATGGTTAAAATTCGACAGCATAAGGTGACAATCAATCGTTATATTCACTTATAAGAATAAATCTCTATAAAGTGAATAATACTGATGATAATAATCAGTAATAAGGGCCAAAACAAATCTATTCTTCATAGAGATATTAATTAGTAATCAGCACGTTTTTGAGGCCAGCCCGCTCCTTTAACTCGTACACGAATTTGTCTGTCTGTATATTTCTTTTTTACTATTTTCGACACTCTCGTAGACCCACTTTTCGTCATTACACCGAGCTGAAATTTGGCACATAAGTTCATGTCGTGTGACAATTGAATCTATCAAAATTTCAACCGGAAATTTCCATGGAAAACCCGGAAAATCGGGAAAAATCATTTGAAAATTTGGTACAAATTTGATTAGTGATAAATCCGTTTCAGGAAAAATGCAGAGTTTTCCGATTTTTCTGAAAAATTTTCCGGAATTTTCCGACTTTTCCGAAAAATTTTCCGGTAAAAAAGTTTTCTAAATTATGCAGGACCAAGTTCCCTATCAACTGCCATCATTACTTTCTCTCCGACAATCGTGAAAACTTGCAGAAAAAATCGAGGAAAATTTATGTAAAACGCTTTTTTGGAGTTTTTCCGACCAAGGAAGCATTTGAGCGTTTTGCAACCTAAGACAAAGGTGTAGAGCGAAACGAGTTGCATAAAGTTGCTTTTGTGGAAAATTCCATGAAAAACCCGGAAAAGCGCAAAAATCATCGGAAAAATGTTCATCGATATGATTAGTGATAAATCTGTTTCAGGAAAAGTGCGGAATTTTCAAATTTTTCTGGAATTTCCGAAATTTCCGACTTTCCCGGAAAATTTTCCGACAAAAAAGTTTTATAAGCTATGCGGAATAATTTTTTTTCCGTCCTACTGACATCAATACTTTTTCTTCAACAATCATGAAAACATGCATGAAAAATCGAGGAAAATTCATGTAAATTTTTTAAAAAAATTCATAGTAATAGGAAAAGTCTGTGGAAAACATGGAAAATCGGGAAAATTCATGTTATATGGGATCAAGTTGGAATACAGCTAAAAAGCGCTGTTTAAAACATAATTTGAATTTTAGAAAACCGTTGCAGTACTTCATCGATTTGATACTCGAAAAATTTTTGTTTTCGGATCGGCACCAAACATGACTTAAAAATTGTTTTAAAATATCTCCAAGCAGCACGTAATAACAATTTAGTTAACGTGAGAAAGGCAGAATATAAAATAAGTAAAAAACGAGTTTTCAAACAAAAATGAGGCCAATCCGCCGTAGAAAATAAACTTTTCTTCACACACAGAGGTGGACTCAGATTTTATTCGCTGACAATCACCGATATATTTCAGTATGATCAATCAGAGGTAATAAGTGATTTGATTCATGAAGAAAGAAAGAATATTCAAGAGAAATCTCCCAATCAAAAAATCTGAGTCCAACTCTGTGTGTGAAGAAAAGTTTATTTTCTACTTTTTCATGCGGCTTGGCCTCAGTTGTGTTTGAAAACTCGTTTTTTACTTATTTTATTTAAACCGAAAGGGAAGTGACAAGCACTCCGACTTTCGAGAATATTATTAACTAGTTCGCTGCGAGAAAAGCTAGAAAATTCTATTTATAAAATCGTGCAAATATTTCAATAAAACTGATTCACCTCAATGTTTTTAAATGTACGCTACTCGCATAAAGTTCATATCGACTAATAATTTTATGTGCAATAAATATTTTTTACTATTCTTCTTATGGTCAATTATTGCTCCAGTTTGTTCAGTTCAGCTGATGACCACGTCAGGATTGGTGGAGTTAAAATAAGGTTAAACGAGTTGTTATGACTCTTCGTGAAGGAACTGAGGAAAGAACTTAAAACAAGCTCTTAAAAATTCTTTTTATATTATTGTTTTTCAATTTCGAATTTGTTTTAAAAGTACATAAGGCTTCGAAAGCTTTGTTCAACCCCTTTGATAAGAAACATATTTTCCATGCATTTCTGGAAATAAAAATCAAGTTGATACGATGGTTCAGTTTTTTACAGACTCAATTCTCAATAATACAAATCTCTCTGTCCCTAATCGTAGCATTAACACTATTAGTCCTCTTAAACTACTGAATTATATTATCAATATAATACGTCGTCGCAATGTAATCAGAAGGGCGTGGCAACGATCGCGTATGCATCGTCTTAAAACCTTATTAGTGCTACTTAATTATCGACTTCGCGTCGAAATTTATAAATTCAGAAATACTAGATGGAATAATGTACTCTTGGGACTACAGAAGGCGTCTAAGCCAAAATAATTAAAAGTAAAAATCGTATAATTCCTGCAATATCACATCAAAACAGACTACTCCTGACCAACAAAGAAAAAGCTGACTGCTTCTCCAGTAAGTTCTCTGTAAATAGTACAACATCTCAGCATCTTAGTGATTCAGATACCATATCTGTAGTAACTAATGCAGTGTCCTCTTTCCAACCCCCTTATCAACGCTAATGCTCCATATATTAGAGTTAGCGAAATAAAAAGCCATATCAAATGATTGCAAGCCCGTAAGTCAGCCTGGCATTGATAAGGTACCCAATTGTTGCATAAAAGCCTTGCCCCTAATTTATTTAACGCACATAATAAATTCATGCCTTAAATTGTGTTACTTCCCCGTTAAATGGAAGAAAGCTAAAGTTATACCAATTTTAAAACCCGGGAAACACTCCGACAATGCTACAAACTACAGGCCGATCAGTTTGCTTAGCGGTCTTGGAAAAATATTGGAAAAATCAATTAAGACAAAAATAGAGGACTTTGTGACTGATAATAATATTCTACCCACGAACAGTTTGGCTTTCGTATTGAGCATTGTACGGGCCAAGCCATTGCCAGAGTAACGCAGTTTATGAAGAATAAGATTAACAAAAAACAATCTATTGGACTTGTTCTATTAGACATTCAGGCTGCTTTTGATACGGTTTGGCATGAGGGTCTTATCTATAAGTTAATTCGCGATGAGTTTCCGATCTACATCATTAAAATGGTCCAAAGCTTTTTAAGTGATAGATTCTCAACGGTTCACGTTGGACAGGAAATATCTGCACCTTATCCAACCATAGCTGGCGTTCCCCAAGGCTTGGTTTGGGTCCTATTCTTTATATTATATTTACTGCTGATGTCCCAACATTAC